>NDXZ01129481.1:0-20826 GCA_003055125.1 Paykullia maculata | reverse complement strand
TTTGAGGGTAGATGTCAAAACCTCTAGATTAAAACGGATACCAAAATTTTGATTGAATCCACTTTAATGTATGTCTTTAATATAAGCTTGGATTTAATATATGAAGTTTGACATTCTTTTGAATCACAGATATACGTTTAATTATTGTGTCAAAATGTCCATTTTCAAAACTTTAAAATTTGAACAGTTTGCAACAAAACGTTAGTTTCGCATCATCTTACATAAATATAATAAAACCAAAGAAAAAGGAAATCGAACTTAAAAAAATAAAAGTAATGAATCTACAGAGATTTAAAAAATTTTACCGGCGTTATTGGTGAAGCTTGTTGGTGTGCTGGCGGCGGACTTTGTGTAGTACGTATATTGCCTGTTACAGCACCACCATATGTGGCAATATCATGCTGCGTCCATAAATAGTTTTATGTTTATATAGAAATTATTATTGTAACAAATAGGTACAGACATTTTGTGGACATAGGTTTTTTTTTTTTTTAGTTTAACCTAAGAACTTACCATGCTTGCTTCAAAATGTGGCGGTACTTGCATGCCTCCCGGCAACAATATAGAACCAATACGGGATTGACCTTGTGGACTGATTGTGGGTATGACCGTGCGCAAATTAGAAGCTGTGGTTTGTAAAGTAATAAAATAAAACAAAAAATACAACAAATCATTAAATGTAGGTATACTTAGAAAAATATTTAAATTATATTGAATTATATTGAATTGTATGTATGTATGTATTTGTTTAGGTTAGTTTTGTTAGTATGCTTTTTTCGTTGTACATGGCTTTTATTATATTATACTTCCATACTTCCACCAATGACAAAGTGATTCGATAAAAGTGAATCATGCATGATTTTAACATTGGCGTGTCATTGAAGATTATGTGCAATCATTGCATTTGAACTCTCGTAGAATCGATAGGTACCTATTGAATATTGTTATTTTTCCCTTGCTCACCATTCTAATTAATGCATTGAACCACTTTCATAACCGATAAATTTAAAAAATAATGTTTCAGTGGTGAATGCAATAGTTTTTAATATTAATTAAAAAAAAAACTGAATTAATTTTTTTTTTTTTACAATAACCCTAGCCTTAAATTATATTTTATAAGATTGATGGTTACTTAGGTCCCCAAACAAAGTTAGAGTTTTGTCAGTCAGTTAATTATTAAAAAAAAAAGAAATAATTGAAATAAAATTAAATGCATTATGCTTTAGAACTAATAAAAATATAATGGACTTTGGGTTACTTTTCCTTTTTACTGTGTTAGTTTCCTATTTTGTCTTCTTTTTGTGACTTTTTACGTGGATTCTATTGAGGCTTAATAGGTCAATCGAACTGTTTGTTGACTTTAAATAAAATTTTGCTTTAAGATTGAAATAAAATTAATCTTTAGTTTTTTCTGTTTGTTTGTTTGACTTTTTGTTCAATTATTTAGTTTTTATAAAGTTTTGTTTCAATTTTTTACCAAAAATTAATTTAGCGCCATTTTCTTCTGAAGTTAATAATTTGCTGATATTGCCAGACTTATATGACAAGTACACGAAACCAGTGCCCATGTTCTGTATTGTAAGTGAGAAATTTTATTTTGAAAAATTTATAGTCGCCCTGTTTAGTCTTAGAAAGTTTGATTTTTTATGATAATTATTTTAGTCCATATAGGTTTTTCGCCCATATCTTAACTGATTCTGTAAAATCATAATTTATGTGTACAAAATAAAAAAAATTTATTTTTGCTTATATCTCGTTAATTGTCGAATTTTGCCGAGGGGAAATTTCTTATTGTTTAATACCAATAACAGGTCCGTACGACATCGGGGGCTGAGAAAAGTTGATTTGACTTTGTGACTTCGTGACTTTTCGTTTAAAAATATTTAGTATTAGGGTGGGTACGAACCGACTTTTTTTAAAGTCACAACTAGAATTTGACGTAGTAGTAAAAAAACTATTAAGGACAGATATGTAGCCCTTACAGAGCCATGAACAGCGGTATGCAAAATGTTATGATCGGACTAAAAATGTAAACAAAATACTAAAAGGGCGGTATTTGTAGGCGTGACAAAAAAAATATATTTTTGGAATTGTTTTAACATTATCTTTAATCCTAGGGGGTGACTGGCACAATTTTTTTTTGTATGGAAGGCAAACCACTCTAAGTATATACCCTTGTCACCTGTGGTGAAGCGTATAATAAATATTTTGTAAAAACTATCGTTATTGGTGGCTGATATTTATTAAATTTCGATACAGCGGAGGAGCTACGCATTTAACATGTTTATAAATTTACTTTGGTTATTTTGATAATTTAGGAAAAATTTGGATTGATTTTGCAACATACCTGCTACATTAGATGCTATTGATGATTGTTGTGCGTTTGTTTTGACTGTAGATGGCGGTGATGGCGAGGCAACAGCATTTAAGACATGTGGTACACCTTGCGTCTGTATACTTTGGATAATAGGATTATTGGATGATTTTACTAAATGTTGAGTCTGTGGTAGGAGGGGAGGTGAAGGTGTAGGTTGAATAGCATGTTGCAAACGAGGTGCTGCAGGTGTTTGTGTCACAGATGATCCTGCCACTGTCGATGTTAATTGAGCAGGAGCTGAGGTTTTTGTTTGTATTACCATGGCAGGATGGGAAGGTAAACCCAATATTCCTGGAGGCATAACCATTGGGGCTGTTGTAGTCTTTTGTGGCACTCCGAGTGTTTGCTGGTGTATGACAACTGGTTGTTGCGGCAGCTGTTGTTTGGAATGAACGTTAGAGTTTGATGTTTGTACGTATGTTGAATATGCTGGATGCGGTGGGGCATTAGGCGACTGCTGATGTATCGCTGAAGTAGACGAAGAAGTCTGTAGAGTTTTGTTGGATCCTGTTGAGGGTACGGTAGTTTTTGAACTGACCACATGTAAAACTTGTGGTGTTTGCATATCATGAGCTTGCTTAATAACCAAAGATTGTTGGCCAGATATTGGCTGAGATGGTAATTGCTGCTGCTGTTGTTGTTGATGCAAATGTTGTGGAAGGTGTCTTGGTGAATTGAGGGCATTTGCTTGTGTATGTCCTGGATGTGTAACAGCTGTTGGTGGAATATTAACCAGAAGTTGTTTGGGCGCTTGGTGCTGCTGATTACCTGTTGCCGCTATTGTTCTTTGTACAATAGTGTTTTGTATTATTGTATGGGTAGATGATGATTGTTGGCCTGTTGTAGATTGCTCTTGTTTCTTTGGCAGATACTGTTGTTGGCCTGATTGTTGTTCTAGCTGTTGTTGTTGCTGTAATTTTTGACTATTTAGGACATGAGCCTTAAGACTTGTAGGCGGTCGCACACTTGTATGTTGTGCATGCATTACAGAGGTTGTATGTTGTTGCATCACTATTTGTTGTTTTTGGGGATTAACATTATCATGCCTTTGCTGCTGATGCGACTGTTGTTGATAAGTCTGTGACATTTGTAAATGCAACTGCTGCTGATGCTGCTGCTGCATTACAATATTGGCTGGATGCGAAGGTGAAGGCGGCAGATTTGACGTTTTTACTACCACACTAACCGATTTGTTTAACATGGCTGTAGCCACTGACGCCGGCACTTGAGCAGCTGCGGCCTCTATTTGCTGCGGTTGTGTCAATGCCGTAATTGGTGTCGCTACTGAACCCGATATTGCAATTGTATGTTGTAATTTACTATTTAGTGTACAATTTTCTGCAGCTGCTGCTGCAGCGGCAGCTTGCATCATTTTCTTGGGATCTATTGGACAACGTAAGGGTTGCGAAGCTGCTGTAGCTGAGGGTAAATTACCCTCTTTAGCCTGTTGCATTTGCAAACCGGAAACAACACCAGTGACTGGATCTATTAGGGGTTTATTTACTGAATCAGCTGCACCACCTGTAGTCTTTTGTGTTGCTGGAGCTGCTGGAGCGGCAGTGTTGAGCATAGGGACACCGCCTGAAGGTAAGGCAGAGTGAGTATTGGGTGTTGTTGTTGTCGTCGTTGTGATTGCAGCACTGGAGGTAGTTTGATACGATTCAATTTCAGCTGCTGCCAAAGCTTTCTTTTTGGGATGCTGTGGCATACTTGCGGAGGTGGTGATTGCCACTTGAGCTATTGGCGCTTGAGATGAAACGTTACTCGCAGATGACCTTTGTGTGAATTGTGATTGTGATTGCGTTGTGGATACACTTTGCGGTATGTCTGCTGCCGGTGGTGGAGTATTTACAGGTTTCGCGTCTTCCACATCGCTAATTTCATGCACTGAATGTTTGGGTTGTGGTGAAGGTGTCTGTTCGATATCCAACAATTCGTTGGTATTCTTTCGATCTTTGGACTTTCTAGGTCTTCCAATAGGGTTGGCGGATGTTGTTTGAACGGTTTCGGTGGTTTTTAATGGCTTTGATTGGCTGGAGTTACGTCCGGAACGTCTAGGGGGTGTTTGAGCTCCCTTAGGGAGAACACTAGCCAAAACATTTGTTACATTAGCACTATTTGATTGTGCTTGGCCACCTGCCACATTAGTATTAGTGTTTCTAACCACATCCTCGATTATATCATCAACTGTGCTGCGATCTTTTTCCAACAAACGACGTGATTTACGTGTGTTTGCTGCCGCTGTCAGTTCAGCTGCTGTAGGTTCTGTTTGATTTGCTTGTTGTTGCTGCTGCTGTTGCATAGAAGACTGATTATTATTTGCCGAATGTTCTTGTGTATTAGGTGTGGTTGGTAGAGCAGTTTGTTCGTTAAGCGGTTTAACTGTTGGTAGTTCTTGATTTACGGCTTTCTCAGAAGCTTTAACGATAGGAGTTAAACCTTGTGCGGGACTTTTGATAGTTAAAATTAAGCGTGGTCTGTGGTCAGCATTTGCTGAAGTAGAGTTTGTCGCTGTGGACACTGCACTTGTTTTACTTTCGTCTCCAGATTCATCATGGAATTCATAGATATCTTGATGTTGTTGTTGCTGTTGCAGCTGTTGTTGATTATTTTCTGGCAACGATGATGAGGTCGTAACAGCTGATGCAGCTTGATTACGAGCCTTCTTTTCAGCAGCAGTCAAAATAGAAGTTGGAGCCGTTGAAGCTGCAGCATTTGTTGATGTGGATTGTAACTGCTCTTGTTGCTGTTGCTGCTGCTGCTGTAACAACAAATTTCTGGGTGGTCTACCCTTACGACCTCGTGTAGTTGGTGTTGCGGCAATTGGTTTTCGCAATCGTGTCTGTACCCCACCAGCGGCAGCCAATTCAGTTTGCAATTGCTGATTATTAACGTTAGCATTTGCTAAATTATTAAAAGCAGTAGCTGCAGCTTTTTTGCCACCTCTTGTTTGACGGCCACGTTTTGCCCCTGTACCACGAGTGCTTGGTCTGCCTTGTACTGATACTTGTTCAAATGTTTGCATATTTTGAGTTTCCGTTTCGTCTTCGGTATCATGGTCCGTTGTTACATTACCCGATTGGGAATAGGTAGTTGTAGTGACCACACTTGGTGTATTTGCTCTCGGCTCCGAAGAGACAACAACATTAACTTCACTCTTTGTAGACTGATGACTAGCAAATTTGTCATCCGTCTTATCAAGTTGAGTTTGGGGAGATTTCGTTTCTTCTAATCGTTGATCTTTAGTTGTCATTAGAGAGACAGTTTGGTTAGGCTTTGACGCCGCTGTTTCAGTCGTTTTAATGGATTCATTCTTTTTAATAACTGTATTTACTACTGTGCCGTTGTTGGAATTTGAAGTTTTCTTTGTTCCCATTACATTTAATTCTTTAGCGGACCAATAGTCACTGTCCTCTTTGGAATCCTGCTCAACTTCACCACGTGGTGACATTTTGATGACATTCTCCTCAGTAAGCAGAACAGAAGTAGAGGTACTTATGACAGCCGTAGTTTTAGGTGAATTTTTATTAGAGTCCATCGTTGAATTTGCGGTAAATGTTGATGTTGTTGCTGCTGAAGATGTGACTATTGTAGTGGATGTGGGAGTTCTAATAACAGAAACTACTCCTTCTAAGGGCTTGTTCCCTATAACCGTGTTGAAAGAGGAACTCTGCTTGTCAGCATTTGCTTTTGAGTTCGCGGGACTCGATGGCATTTGATCAATTTGTTGTGAGGTTTGATTAGTCGACATTATAACTCGAGGTGTTTCTGTGATTGTTTCGACCTGTTGTTGTTGTTGCTGTATTAGCCTTTGTGGTGATTGTGTTTGTTGTCTCTGGTGCAAAAGATGATGCTGTTGCTGCTGTTGTTGTTTCGTATAGACTGATGATGTTGTTTTCTGTTGTGCATTTAAATTTTGTAGCTGATTCTGTGGAGAATTAGTTTGTATTTGTTGCACATTAGCAGAGTGTTGTTGCTGATGTTGTTGTGATGGCATGCCAACAATATGTTGCTGAACTAGGAATCTTTGCGGTAATGGTGAGTTTTGTATTACATTTTGCTGTTGATTGTTGGGTGATTGTTGAGAAAGGGCCAACATTTGATGTTGTTGCTGATATTGTGCTTTATGTTGTTGATTATTATGTGCCTGTTGTTGTTGTTGTTGTTGCATTTGTTGAGAAGGAATATTTCGCGGTTGAGAAACCGCAAAGTTGTGCTGGACCTGTTGTTGCTGCTGTTGTTGTGGCTGCTTTTGATGTTGCTGCATTACCTGTTGCTGTTGAATTTGTATCATATGTTGCTGATGTCGTTGTTGTTGTTGTTGCATAAAATGCATTTGTGGCGATGATTGCTGCTGTTGAATCATTTTACCACCCATTTGTTGTATAATCTGGGAAGATTGCCTTGACTGATTGGTACTACTAGTTGTTGAGGCGGATGGCGAATAAATGTTACCACCTGGGCCTGTTGCTTGTTGCATCATTGATTGTTGTGCCTGTTGAGGTGTCACCGTTACCACTTTACTGATAATTGTTGGGTGAGTGGAAACTGGCGGCATTTTTTGCACAGAAATAGGCAAAATATGTTGACCCATTGGCACTACCTGTTGTTGTTGCGATTCAATAACAATTTGTCCCTTACTTTGTTGATGTTGCAACTGTGGAGAGGATTGTTGTCCATGTTGCAGCTGATGTTGTTGCTGTGAGGGTTGCAGCGGTGGTATTCGTATATTTACCATATTTAAATTCTGAGCAGGCGGTGTTGAATAATTATTTATTTTAATCATATGCTGCTCAGGAGCATTAGAAGGGGACAGTTGCTGATGCTGTTGGGAAGTAACCTTGTGTATTGCTGTTGCCTGAGAAATTTGGCGTTGCTGCTGCATTGTGGGACTGGCCAAAGGACTGTTGTTTTGTGAAATTTGACCAGCAGCTGGTGGTGACATCAGGTTCTGTTGATTCTGCTGTACGGTTCTTTGCTGCTGTTGTTGTTGATGCTGAGGAGCTGCCGCAATTGTAGAAGATTGTGTTGGTAATGTGGTGTGGGGACTATGTTGCCTGGGTGTTGGAGTATTTCCGCGAGACGACGTGTGTTGTCTAGGACTGTTAGGAGATTGTGCTCTTACACCTATCAGGTAGGCAGCGCCCACTGGTGGTTGTTGTGGCAAGTGATGACCACTTGGCGAATGCAATGTAGCTGAGGATGAATCATTGTGATGTGATGCAGTTCCCACACCTCTTGGGGACAATACTAACTGAGGTACAACAAAATGTGTAGCCGGCTCTGGTATTGTTATGGTTGGTGGTTGCATAACATATCCAGTCGTAGCAGAAGCCGAAGATGACACGGATTTTCCTGCAGCTACATGTGTTTGTATAGAGGAACTTGCTAAAGTGGAGGCTAATGTCATGGAAGTCTTAATGGGCGTGGATGTATAAGACATTGTGACCCCAGACAAACTAGTAGTATTTATTGAGACCGACATGCTAGAGCTTGAAACAACTGTAGATGTTGGTTCGGTAACTGCTATAGACAATTCCACAGTTACAGGCGGTAATACGGGCTGTATTGGTTGTACTGCAGGCTGATCTTGTTTTGTTATAGTTGGAGGTTCAATTTTAAGTTCTGAAGTAACAGAACTTGATGCTTGGGTCTTAGTAGAATGCTCGACCTTTGTTATAACCGAAGACTTATTTACTGAAATTGCCTCTGTTTTTGATATACCTAAACTTGGTTGTATTTGTTCTCCTGCTTGTGGAGCGGTGATATTGGCTTTATCTGATGCAGTTGAACTGTTATTTGATTGGACATTTTCATCAATTTTTAAACTCTGACTGCCACTACTGTCGGCCTCATCAATATTTTCCTCGGTATCAGTATCGATTTGTAAGTCTCTTACCGATTGAGGTGTGTCTGCCTTGATATCTAGCTCTTCTTGCCTTAAGCTTTGTATAGCTTTGCACACCTCTTCAGTATCTTCTTCGACGTTGTCTGTAATGGCCGAACTGGCCACTTCACATTCAATGGCTTTAGCTGCCAAAGCGGCTTCTTCGTCAGGTTCGCCTGGTGCCATAACCGGTTCAGGATCTGTGATTGTATTATTTAAATCGTCCAGACCATCATCATCGTTAAACGAATAGTCCGCCGAGGAGTTGCCAAAGCTTTCTCCCAGCAGGGCTGATACTGCACTTTCGGTTTCTTCTTGCGATATCGTTACTCTCGATTTTGATTCTTCAAGTTTTTCTAATTTTGACGCATCTGGGGGAGATTCCACAGGTATTTTAGGTTCATCGGCCATTGGATCTAGCGGAGTATTAAACTCTGCTGATATTGATTGTACCGCCGATTCACTAATACGCTCATCAATTTTACCATCAAAACCTGGTATAAAGATTTCTGGTTTCTTCTTTTGTTGTGCGTTGAGCAACGACGAAGAGGGCGAATCCATTTTATTCAAACTAGCTGTAGAATCAACAGATTTGTTCAAGCTCTTAGTCGCAGTAGCTGTGGAAGATGTTGGTGTGCAATTTATATTTGTGTTTGAGTTATTTTTAGCAGAGCCCACCTTCGATGAGGTGGGTGTGCTTGGTGTTGTCGTTGTCTCAACCTTATTTAAGTTTTCCAAGGTATTAAGGCAACTGTTGCTGTTTATTGTGGGTGTCTTGGGTATGGGACTGATCATTTGTTTATCTTTCATGTGCGGCGACAGGGAAAGCATGTCTTTAGTAGAGGATGGACGATGTGGTGTAGTACATACTGCACTCGAAACTTTAGATAGGGATGTGTTCGGTGTTAATCTTGTAGCTGGCAATGTGTTAATATCATCATCATCGTCTCCAATTAAGCATGGTAATGATGGCGAGGGCTTGCACAAAGGTGAAGTTGAGCTTGGCAAATGTTCCTCTGATGACTTTTGCGCATGCTTTGTCGCTGATTGTACATCAATCGTCAATTTTGCAGTTGTTGTCGTAGAGGAATTTACCATATTTGTCGCCAACTGTGAAGCATTAGAGGAAGAAGACTCACGTCTCTGAAGGTGCAATTGTTTTTCTTCTTTAGAACGTTTCTTCTTTTTCTTTTTCTCTTTATTTTTACTATTTGTCGTAGTTGTATGCTCCTTTTCTGCTTCCTTTTTCTCATGCTTGTTCAACAAAGACATCTCCAGGGAATTTTCATCACAATCGGAGAAGAGGAAAACATCCGTCATGTCACTGCGGTAGGTGTTGGCTGTAGAAGGAGTGGCATCCTCTAGGGTTTTGTTGTCGGAATCTTCCATAAGCTGTGCTTCCAATGCTCGTCCTGCTGCATCTAAGTCTACGCTGTTTTCATCATCAATGGGTTTTATAGTCGACATGGCCGGCGATGGCATAAAGCCAATGGATTGATTTTTATCTGAGCTTCGTGACTTTTCACGCTCCTTACGTTTCTTGTCTCTTTTCTCTTTACGATGCTGCCTTTCGGCCACCCTTTCTAAGTGAGAAGAAGTACCAATTAAGGTATTGCATGTTAGCTTTTGCTTGTTTTCCTCATTTTCGTCAACAGTATGAGATTTTGGTGTTAAAGGTTCCTGCTTATAAGGATTGAGAGCAGCTGAAACGATTGGTCCTGGCATATTTGACGACGAATTATTGCGATTTGTTATACAATTTAGGTCTCTTCCACCAATATCGCTGTCAGTCAATTCTTCATCGTCTTCATCCGAAATTGGACCAAATATATCCTCCATTTTTTCTCCACCAGTGCGCTGTTTATGCTGTGGTGTGCATGCTGCCGGTACCGGTAATATTAAGGTTTGTTGCGCCTGCATAGCTGCCGTTATGGCAGTAGTATTAGAAGAAGTTGAACTATGACGAATTACATCTAAGCTCTTGGATTTTTTCGACTTTTTCAAACGATGTTTTTCTTTCTCATATGTTATTTTTTCCACTTCCACTCCAGAGCCCACATCGGCACTCATGTGTCTTAGCTTTTCACGTTTCTTTTCCTTGCGTTCTTTATGACGCTTCTTTTCTGACGTAATTTGCAGCTCTGGCGATGTATGAGTCACTAACATGTCTCCACGTTTAAGTTCATCGAATGCATCGTAGCAGGGCGAAGTCAATAGCTTAGTATTTTTTGTATCATTTGTCAGAGTCAACAAGGCAGCACTAGTAGCTTGAGTGGAACGTTTTTCCAAAGCATCTGCAACAATTTGCTCTTTAACCAACGAATCCTGAGTTGGTGTTTTCTGGCGTTTCTTGCTCTTTTTATGTTTCTTTATTTTCGCCTGTTCCAAAGTACAATGTTGCGTTGCTGATGTTATTTGAAATTTCTGTTCCGGTTGCAAATATTCACTACCATAATAATCCTTTAACTCCTTCTTTATTTCATTAGCAGATAAAAGTTCTCCCGATGTTTCAGACTTAATGTTTGACTTTTCAATAGCTGACGAGCACATTGAGGTTAGACCTTTAAACTTATACTCATTGAAGTCAGTGATTTCTCTAGATGCTTCCAGGACATCAATTTCTTTCTTAATTTTTTGTTTGAAATGCTTCAATATTGGAGTTTTAGCACCTTCATTGCAAGTTTCGATTGGCTCTTGTTTCAGCTTAATATCCGCTGCCGATTGAGATTGAGATTCAGAATCAGAAGCTATGCGAGAGCTATGATGTAATAAGCGTTTATTGGCGAGATTACTGTTGTGCCGTCTTATAAAATCTTCTTCAGAAGTATCGTCACCATCATCGCATAGACGTCTTAGATTATCCTGTAGCTTAAGACGCCTTTGATTGACAGAATTTTCATCAGAGTCAGAGCACAAACGATGTGGATGTACGGAGGTAGCTGAAGAAGATGCTTGGGAGCTTCGTCTTCTATCATGGCTTGGTGTTTTCACTCCAGCATCTATATTTTGTTCTTCATCAGTCGATGATAAACCACAGGTTAGCATTTTGTACGAACCTGCACTGCGATTTTGCTGCTTCTGGTGTTCATTCATGGCAGCATCAAAATCTGAATCGGTATCACCATCATAGCTGGTAGATCGCTTCTTTTCTTCCCGTTTGGCTCTTGACTGTTTGAGTTGTGAAAATTTCGCTTTTATTTTCTTTTCTTCTTCTTGTTTCTGCATGTTTTTACATGATCTTGCTTTTACTTTATCGTACATGGAGACATAGGGTCCATCATCGGGTATGTCGAATATTGAACGTTGTCGATTATCAGAATCATCGTCATCATCGGCACACAAGCCGACAAGTCCGCTACCCCCATCAGTGTCTTCGGCAGAGCTGAGTAGCATTCTTCGTGTAGATGATTGAGGTGTTGACTTGTTGAAGTTACTGAGACGGTGCGAGGGTGTCTGCGGCTGCGTTCCGCTACCATCTTCCGAACAACGAGATAGTTTTCTATCAGATATATCATGTTTGGGTTTAGCGTTTAATTCAAAGCTATGGCTTCGCTTATGTTCCAATTGATTTCCTGCGGACGAAATAATTTCTTCATCGGTAACATTGCAATTTGCGAAAGGAGGCGTAGAAGGCACTGATTCGTTAACATTTGATGCATTTGGCGGTCCTGCAGACGAGGAATGTCTTTTTTTCTCGCGATGGTGTTCACGTTCGCGTTTGTTACTCTTGTGTCGACTATGATGTCCGCTACCATGTTCCTTATGTTTATGATTGCTGGACGCAATGGTTTTATTATGCGGCTGCGCAGACGCATTTGGATTCTCCGAAACTTCTTCATCATCCGAGGAGAGCAAAGAAGGAATCTCCGAATTTTGTGGATCGTCTTCAGATTTAGTTACACAGTTAGAGGCAACGTGTTCCGTTTCTTGCTTACTTGGATTAACATCATTTACTTTATTGGATGTATGACTTGTCTGAACCTTGTGGTGATGTTTATTGCGATGATGTTTGGTATTGTGTTCTTTCTCATTAGACTGATTTACAGTATTACATCCCTTGTGTCCGGAAGAGGCCGTACGATTGTGTTTATTGCCTCGTTCCTTAACATGGTGTTCTTTAGAATCACGTCTTTCATTTATTGCATTTGTAACAGAGTTGTGATTATTGATTGGTGTCTGGGGCTGGTTAGAAGCTATTTGTAGATCAATACGTATGCGTTTTGCATGATCATCTGCATTAGAATATGCAGCCGAAGCAACACTTATGCTGGCGTTACTGTCTTGGGAGCTTAACCTGCGCTTAGGGTGTCTTACTGGTGATGTATTACGAGAAACTTTACGGTTTTTGTGTTTGCCACCAGTATTTCCAGAAGTAGACTCCACAGACGTTGATTCTTCTGTAGAGTTTTCCTTATTGTTTTGCCTTTCTGTTTTACCTTGGCGAAAGAAATCATGAGCGGTTTGACTTGTGGCAGTGGCCATGTCGTTCCCAGTTTTTGGTTGCTTTTGACTGGCAGCATTTTCTTTGCGGCGCTGATGTTCTTTTAAGAGAATAATATCGCGCTTATTTTCACTGCTAGATTCTGCCTGCGTTGCTTTGCGTTCACGATCTTTATCTTCACGTTGGCGCTGCCGCTCAAGTTTCTCTTTCTCTTTTTCCTTTTGTTCTTGTTCTTCTTTTTCTTTACGCAACTGCTCCTCCCTTTCTTCACGCTCTCGTCGTTCGACTTCTTCGCGTTGTCTTCTCTCGGTTTCCTCACGTTCTCTTTGCTCTTTTAGCTTGCGTTCCTTTTCCTCTCTTTCCTTACGTTCGCGTTCTTCTTTCGCTCTTTGCTCCTCCTCTTTACGTATACGTTCTTTTTCACGTTGAACACGTTCGTGCTCTTCCCTTTCTACGCGCTCTCTTTCAAGTTTTTCTTTTTCGAGTCTCTCCGCTTCCAAACGTTCTTTCTCCAGCCTTTCCTTTTCTTTTCGCTCACGATCTTTGCGTTCTCTTTCTTCACGCTCACGTTCTTCTCGTTCTTGTTGTTTGCACAGTTCTTTTTCTCGACGATCTTGACGCTCCTTGCGTTCCTTTTTGGTGTCATTTTCGTCAATATCACTTGATTCAGCAGCATTTGCATGCGACAAATGCAGTTGTGAAGAATTTGAATTTTTTCTTCTATCGTTCTTTGAAGATTTCTTATCCTCAGTGCTGCGATGATTGTGTTTGTGCGATTTCTCATTACGCTTACCCACGCATTCGGAGGTAGTGACCGATGAAGTGTGGCTGGGAGGTTTTGCAATTGTTTCGTCTTCTTTACTGTTATTGTGAGACTTTATGGGATGTAAGGAACTACTACCGGTTGCTGTTTGTTGAGGTTGGTTTTGTTCTAAATGAGGACTAGTTACAAGACTCACTGCTGAAGTATCTGCAGTGGGTTTGACTGTCCCCATGTTTGTACTTCCAGGAACTGATACTGATTTGGTAAGAATTCGTGAGTCCGTCGTCGCCGTTGTAGGGGGCGGCGGTGGCGGCACACTAAGACTTTTAGAAAGAGCTGAAGTCTTTGGCTTTGTGGATGAGCCAGCTGTCATTGACGATGTAGGTGACGTAGCTGGTGGTTGAGGTGGTTGTAATACCT
This sequence comes from Paykullia maculata, assembly GCA_003055125.1. Lineage (NCBI taxonomy): Eukaryota > Metazoa > Arthropoda > Insecta > Diptera > Rhinophoridae > Paykullia > Paykullia maculata. The sequence goes on along the minus strand of NDXZ01129481.1, from coordinate 6,938 downwards.
CCATTGGAGGTAGAGGTGGCTGAGCCATAGCTGGCTTCGGACTTTCAACCGGAGGCGGAGGTATTGGTTGGGCACTTTGCGCTGGAGCAGCTGTATTTGGTAATGGTGGATGTGTTGGAAATGGATATTGCAGACATTTTGTCCCTCCAGCAGGGACAGGTGATGTTGATGCTGCAGATGTCGGTGTTTGAGGTCCTGCGACACCGTAACTACTCGTTCCTGGCGCTTTACCCAAAGTGGTAGTCGTCGACAAGGAAACGCTATGGAGTGTTACTGAAGGCGAAGGTGACGGACTATTGTATGGTGATATTGAGGCTTGTGGTGAGTTCATCGGCGAAAGGCTGCTTAAACGTTGCAACAAAGTACCGGTTGGTTTGTTTAACGCATTCGCAGCTGTTAGTCCTGGTAAACTAGTTGTACATCCTACCACTGGTGTTTTTGTAGCCTGGAGATTTGGTAGTCCCGGTGATGTACAAACTCCAATTATTGCCTTATTTATTTGCGTAGTATCCGAAGCTGGTTCATACCAATGGTTTTTCTTTAACCTTTGCAAATCATCATCGAATATCGATTTTTTTGCCAAAACCGATTTGACAATGTCCGAAGGTTTTATTTCCTTTACATCGATATCAAGAAACTTGTGGCGACTGGCAGATGTAGAGAGAGTAGTGTTGGACCTTACATCACTGTTACTAGCATGATGTGTATCTGACTGTAAGTTAGAACGATGTTGTTGCCAGATGGGAGGTATGTGGTTAAAATCGTGGCGTTTAACCACATTCGATCCTGCAGCTGTGTTGATGCTGCTCACGCCACCTCCCGACCAACGTTCGTACATTTCATCCAAAGTACGTATACGTTCTTCTAAGGAAGGGCTACCAGACGATGATTGTCCAGGAACATCAGAATCGCTGGAATTTGAACTTAATGATCGTGATCTTAAAGGACTAACCATAGATGCTGATGATGGTGTTGCTCCTCCCGAATGGCCATGATGCAAGCCACCGTGCTGTTGGTGATGGTGATGATGATTCGGTCGCCATTGAGGAGGATATCGATTCGACGGACTTGGTAAATAACAACTACCCGATGACGAACCTGTGAACGTCCCCGATGATGGTACAGTCGTTGCAGAACTATGACTAAGACTAGAATGACTATTATTACTGTTACCGCCTTCCCCTCGTTTCAGTAAGCTATTTGACAAAGAATGTGAACTTCCCGAGTTGTTACTACCACCTAGTCCACTAGCAGCAGAAGAACTTGTAAAACTGTTGCCAACATGATGGTGATGATGGAAGGAAGGTGTATTACCTGCCGCAACACTGTTTCGGTACTGCTGAAAGAATTGTATACCGAATTTTGGCAAAGGCAAGACCATTGGTTCTCGTGGTCTTTCACGAGGAACACGTCTAGGTTCGGTCGGTAACACCTCTGGACGCTCGTCGCACAATGGAGTGCCAGGCCTAGAACCATCCGCACTTTCGCCTCCACTTGCTTCATGCGAATGATGGGAATGTAATTGATGACCCCGACCTCGTGAAGTATGATGGTGAAAATCGTCATTTGCGGAGGGCAGGGTTAAAGCGCCGCTTGTAGAACCCGACAACACAGAGCTTGTCGCAACAGCAGCACTACTGCCACTGCCGATAACACGACGCCGCTTGCAGGGCAACGATGATGAAGACAATGAAGAGGGCTGATGAGGTGGAGGGTGATGATCACTGTTTGAACTGCTAGTACTGTTATGACGCGTTGACATGCTGCTTACACCGCCTGCAGTGCCACCACCACTACCACTTGTCGCCATAAAATCAATGGACGGTCGACGACTTAGCTGTTGCTGATGATAGTGATGATGAGGCGGTGGTGGAACTGCATGATGAGAGTGATGGTGATTTTGTTGAGGTATTGGATACTTGTTAAGATTGCTACTGCATTCAGACAGCCGCCTTACCTCACTTTTACGGTGCATTGGATCATTTATTAAGTAATCACAGTTTGAGTTTTTATGTTGCGGTTGGGGTTGCGTTTGCTGTTCATCCATCGAGTGAGAGGGTGTCTGAAAATAAAACGAAATATAAAGAAACAACATCTTGATAAATCTGTCGTGCAAGCAAACGTGTGTAACTTACCAATCCACTGGAGTTGTTAATGGAATGGTGATCAATTTTAATGCGTTTACGTGGACTTACTATACTCTCATCGCCACTGGACGGGCATTCTTCAAGTTGTTCCAGCAAAACAGCACGTTCCTTTTGAAATAAACGTATATCACCTTAAAGTACAAAAAGTATGCAATTATTGTGATATAATGAAAGTTTTCCATTGAAATTACCTTTTTGTTTAGCAGGACTTTTATCACAACGACGACGACTAAAAGACATCTCAATCACTTCACTACCGGATTCCTTGCCGCTACTGTTTACTATAGGGCCCAGTCTTGAAAGCAAAGGTGAATCAGACCGCAGACCAATACCACTGTATGAGTTTGTATTGGATAACGGATGATTAACGGTCGAGTTATCTTCATCGTGCGAAGTAGCCGAACCCTGACTATACTCATCACAGGAACGAAATCTACGTGTATCTAGATACTCATAGTCCATAGTGTGACGAGAGCTACGAGAGCCACGACTACGTGCAGGCGTTGTATTGCCAGATGACTGTCCTACTACTGAGGCTAAAGTGTTGCCACTTGCGGTATTTGAGACGGAGAGAGCAGAACCCCCTGCTACTATGGCAAAAGATATAGCTGGTGCAGACGAGGGCACACCAGCACTGCTACTACTACTGCTACCCGGCGTATTGGCAGGTGAAGAGCCATCATTTGAATTTTGGTGACGACTAAAGGAAGAAGCACGAGATCGTGTCTGCGATTCATAACGATTAAAGCGCGATCCTAAATCAATATTCAGCATTATATGAAAGTCATTTTCCATTGTCCAAATTGTTTTCTTACCTGTACTTTGTTTTTCCAGTTTCTCATAAAACGCATCTTGACATTCTCTGGAGGCAAAGTCCACCTGAAGCTTACGACCTCTCAAGGTAGCACCTCTCATTTCCTTGACCGCCGTCTGGGCATATTGAATCTGTTCATACAACACTAAGGATAAATGTCTTTGACGATCCACCACAACTTTGCTGACCGCGCCATATCTCGAAAATTGAGACTGCAAATGCGACTCAGAGATCTTCTCACCGATACCATCGATCCACACGCAATTGGTGGGCATTGATTTGCCAAAACCCAATTTGATTCGGTTGTTGCCCAAGTGTTCTCCATCCATTTTACGCATTGCCTTTACCACAGATACAATATCGGAATACTGACAGAATGCATAAGCTGACATGCCCTGCTTCTTGATGTCAATTTCAATAATTTCACCAAAGCATTCGAAGTGTTGCCTCAGCTCACTAGACGTGATTTCCTTTTCCAGATTACCAATGAATAAGGTGCGCGTTGATTTTGGATGATATTCATCCAATTCGGCTTCGTAAGGGCGAAACTCGTTGTCTTCGACATCGTAACCTTGGTATGGTTCTACCTCGATCTTACAGCCAAAAAATAGTTTATCATGAGATACCTCTAAAGCTTTTTCCACGTCTTCGGGTTTTTTGAAACACACCAAAGCGTAACGTTCAGCATTTTGACCCACCACTTTGACCCACGTTACTTTTCCATGCTTTTTATACTCGTGGAAAAGACCATCCTTCAGGGAGGTGTCCGATGATCGGGCAGGTAAATTTCGTACTCTTATCGCCAACGGACGATTGTCTTCGGAATGTACAACAGGGTTGCCTGTAGGTGTACCAGAGCTAGTTGAGCTTGTACTGCTACTACTACTACCACAAACATTTGGGCCACTAGGGTTGAGACCGGACGATGAAGTACCCGGCACGGCAACAGCCGATTGCAAACTACGTGCTACAGATCGGCTGCTAAAAACATTGGCTGTAGATGACGTTTCCAAATCGCGGCCCCCGACTGGACTGGACGCGTGTGAATGTGACGAGGCGGTTGAAGAGGACGATGAAGAAGAGCTATGAGACGAACTAAAGCTACTAGGAGAGCGGGAATGCGAACGGCTTGATGAAGTCGTGCTGCGCCCATGAAAGTGCGCATGTGCCGTTGAACGCGACGTATGATGTGAGGCGGATGTTGACGGATTATTGGAAGAGGTATTGTTGTTACCATAGGCAGAGGAATTGGCAACACTACCGCTGCTACTACTACTATGCTGATTTTTGTGGTTATCACTTGACACAGAGCCACCACCCTTTGAGGCGACTGCTGCCAACGCGGCGGCATTTAAAATTCCACCAACGCTACCACTATGTGTTAAGTTATCCGGATGTGTTACACTACTGCTGTTGCCGCTTAAAATACTATTATTATTATTTGTTGTTGTGTTACTACTATTGATTGTACTACTAACGCTACTACAACTATTATTTGCCGTTTGGTTACTTCTGCTATTGTTATTGTTGTTGATATTAGTATTAGAGGTTAATGATAGTGACGAAGACGACGACAATGTTGACGACGTAGATGGTGCAGTTGATGAGGACGAAGTCATTGTAGCCAACGCACCAGTTCCTACTGACACCCCACCTATTGATGAAATTGATGCTGCTGCTGTAGGTGACGCTGAACCACTGCGTAACGAAGAAGATTTAAAAAGTTTTTGTTTGTTCTTATTTAACAATGTTGGCGCTGTGTACAAACACGTTTCGGAATCTTTGTCTGTATCTTTGCCGTAAACAGTCGAATTGCGTGATGATGACCACGACGTCGTCGGTGTTGTATTGTAGTTGTTGTGGGCAGGTGAAGAAGCGTAGGAATAAGCGGTGTACGATGAGGTTGTGGTGGAATTTGTTGTTGCTGTCGCTGCTGGTTGTAATTCTGTTGAGGCGGCAGTTTGATAGTGATTGATGTTTGCTGCTGAGACGTCGGCATTGCCACTGCCACCAGGACCGTTTGTATACGTCGCAGCAGCTTCGTACCATGACGTAGGCGGTACACGGCTGTTATTGATTTTGCTGCTGGCGCCACTAAAACAATTTATAGTAAACATTGTGCAAATACATATTGTAACTTAAGATCGTTTTATTATACATATGTATGTTCATACATATGTATATAAAGCTAAATTGAATCATTGTGTCTAAACAAAAATTTTGTCGGAACAAATTTTTTTATATTAAGTTTTAAAAATAGAGACATCAAACTTTGTATGTGAATAATTTTTTCTGCCTCGAAATAATTTTTTTAATTGTTTTTATTTTAGTTTTATTTTGAAGACTGGCTTACCGTTCAGTTAACAATGTTGCTGCGGATGAGCCTGTTGTTGTTGTTGTTGGCACTCCCACAATGTGAGGACCATTTCTATATAATCTATCTCTTGTACGACTTCTATTATCTGGATTATTTAAAGAACTATTATTACTACTACTGCTACTATTATTTGTATTGCTACTGCTGCTGCTACTTTGATAGCTATTGTTATTTGAACGCCTTAAATAGGAGTCGGTTTCGGGAACTAAACGAGAACTGCGTTCATAGCAACCACTATTTCGTTCAGAAAAGCTCGGTGGTGAAACGTTGTCTGTAGACCTATAAAAAAAAAGAAATACAGAAAAAAAGACAAAATTAAAATCTGTTTCTTGTTTTTTCCGATTTATTTAGACTAGTGGTCACCCACTGTTCCAAATTAGACCGTTATCCATTAAAATCTTAAATTTACGAATTTTGTTATTTTACGTTATCACGAATCTTAAAATAATGTCAACATTTAAAAAAAAAATATAATAGATTTTTTTTTTTTCAAAATAATGCATTGAAAAAGGATAATTATTGTATTGAAAAAAAATGTTTTCTTTTTTAAGTATAAGAATAATAAAAAATGAAAATTTAAATAAATAATGACCAACGCTTGCGTTTATGACATTGTCTTCGTATGTTTTTTGTGAAGGGATTCGAGATATACAATCCAATAAGAATCGCAAAAAGTTCACTTGTCACTTAACGAATTTTAAAGTTTTTGCTGTCAACTATAAAAATTAAAAAAGCACAATATAATTAAAAAAAATGTTTTTCTTAAATAATTTTTTTATGCTAAAATAAAACGATGATTGATTGATGTTTGTAAACAAATCATCAATCACAAAAAAATAAAATGAACTAAAAAGTCTTTTTTTTTAGCGATTTTGAAAATGAAAAACAGTAAAAAGAAAGCTTAAAGCTACATAAATAACGAGATGAATAATTGTTAGAAAACTTTTCTTGAAATTTCTATAAAATAATAAGTTCTTAATAAATATTTATGCAATTTTACACAACTTTACGAAATTAAGAAAGTTACATACTATGGTTTTTGAGTACAATAATCTCAATAATGTAGGCATACATACATATGTATATAATTATGATTTTTCTTGACCGTTCCAAATTTATGGTACATATCCCTGACATAACTAACGTCGATGCAAAATTTTAACTCGATTTAACCATTAGGTCGCGAAATATATCGAATTGAAGCTTTGAAAAATTAAAAAAATGTACTAAAATATGTACATATGTACATAGGTTTACAAAATTATATATGTACTGTATAAGCTACGTTATTTATTTTGGTCTCATTTAATAGGCAATAAAAAAAATCCTTTTAAATGGTGTGTAAAACTTATTTTTCTTAGAAGGAAAAATTTCTCAATTTTTATTTTTAAAATTATAAAACATATATGTTAATGATGGACCCCTTTTCTTAATTGCCACTAAGTGTCATGCGTGTTGAGTTTTGCAAGGGCTTCTTAGTTATAATAGAAAATACAACACAACATAAAAAAATGTTTAAATTTTAAACTCTATTTAAAAAAAAAAATGGATTTATGTACATACATATCGCTCATTTGCTGCAAGAACGGCATAACTCAAA
>NDXZ01128153.1:0-12687 GCA_003055125.1 Paykullia maculata | reverse complement strand
AATCAGCTGATTAACTGAGGCCACCTGATATATATTCGCCTTGCATTGCACCATTGAATTCGAATTAAAACTATTTAGCACTTAGCGTCGGGATCTATTACCAATTTATTTTCTGTCACAACACAACTAAAAATAAGTCACTTTTATGAACTTTTAGCAACAGTTAACAACAAAAAAATTCACTGATATTTTTTTTAAAGATAAACAAGTGTATTGTGCATAGTTTTAGCATATAAAAGCAAAAAATAAAAATCTTGAGTTGTGTCACTTTTGAACTGGGTGTGCGATATGTATGTATGTATAGGCAAATTGATACATTATTGTATGTATGTATGTATGTGAAAAATTCTATAAATAATTGTTAATAGTTATTTAGTTATATTCATATTGAATTAAACTTTCAGTAATTTTTACTCGTGTAATATAAGTTTTGTTTTTGGCCTTGGAGACTTATGTATATAACTATGAATTCAAATAAATAAAGATCGAATAATTGAAATAAAATTATTATATATGAATGCCATTAAATGTCAGACTTAGCAAAAGTTTCGAATATTAAAATCTAAATTTGTGGTCGGCGGTCACATTAGTTAAATAAAATACAACAAAATTTATTTATGTAAGTTAAGCCGATAATATGTTTCGTTAATACATAGTAATCACTTAGGCCGTGAACTACATATCTACGGCTGGACCGATTTGAATGAATTTTTTTGTATGCGTTTGGGTAGCGCCCTGGATTCACAAATCAATCCCGCAGATGGTGCTGCAGCCAGGGGAAACCCGGGAAAATGGGTTTAATAGGCCGATTTGGGTAAAATTTGAAACACGGATTCCTTCAGACATAAAAAATAGTATGATATAATAACAACAATAGCAATGGGAAAGAGAAAGGGGAAAATTCGGGTTAACGGGGGGGCGAAAAAGTACTCTTTCAACTTTAAGGGTATTTTTTTATATTTGGCAAAACGATGTTTGCCGGTCAGCTAGTACGTATGTACTTATATAAAAAACTTTAAAAATTTATTTGTTTTATTTTATATTTCTTTTTTTTACGATTTGAATTTTGCATAACCAACCTACTTTGATTAATAATTATCCATTTTTCTAGAACCTGGCAGCCGAAAAAACCTACAACGATCTTGATGTGTCTTTGCGTAAAGCGAACGAGCATCGCAATGAATGGTTTGAGGGTGTGCAATGTTGCAATTTAGATGAAACTCTATACACCATACTCGAACGCATTGTACGCGCCGAAGTCCATCGTTTGGTGGTAGTCGATGAAAATCGCAAAGTTATCGGCATTATATCACTGTCCGATATTTTACTTTATCTCGTACTAAGACCCAGCGGTGAAGGTATGGGTGGATCAGAAAGTTCACTCAGAGCCTCCGATCCTATACTACAAAGGAAACTGTCAGACGATGAAGAACTCACTTTACTAGATAATAAATCATCATCAGTCGGCTCGGGCAGTCGTAGTCTCATTGAAGACATACCCGAAGAGGAAGTGTGTAGTGGCGAGAAGGCGGCAAAACAGGAGCTGGACGATAATGTAGAAACATTAACGGATAAAGTCAATAATAATCAGGAAGAAGATTTATTATCCTCGGAAATTGTAATGGAACAGAGTGTCAAAGCGTCAAACGATACGATAAGCAATCTAGCGGAAACATCATTTGCCGATCAAGTCGAAGACGATGCTTACAGTAATGAGGAGGTTTGTGAAGAGAGAAGGGAGCAGGAAGAGAATGACAATGATGATGATGATGATGATGATGATTCCAATGATGTGGTAAGCGCTAATTGTGATAATTTGAAAGAATCAAAAACAACAAATTCATCAACAGATGACTCTGAAATAACAAACGCTACAACGTCGACTGTTAAGGCATTAAATCAAACAACAGCTCGTGAAATGGCTCTTGTTAGTGAATAAAAATATTCATCATTTTAAAAATATTCATAATCAATTAATAGATTTACAACATTTTCATATAAAATCTGTTTTAAAAATGGTGTTTTATATATTGGATGTATGTAACTTATGAAAAGGTTTATAAAACAAAGTTTGTATTAAATTCCCTTTGAATGGCCTTTTGCTAAATAAAATTAATTGATTAAGAATATGGCAAATGTAATTTTAATATTAAATATACAACAAACATAATAAATGTGTGCAAAATGAAAAAGTAATATTTTTATTATATATTATTGTTAAAACATTTTTTATTTTTTTATTTAATAAATAATATTTTTTGTAACCAACAAAAAAAGAACATACAATTCGTAAAACTGTTTACAAATATCTAATTATTAAAAGTTTGAAAGAAATTTAAAGAATACAAAAAAAAAAATATTTTTTAATTTTTACCTATTTATTATTAGGAACTCTGTGAAAACGAAACAATTATAACAAAACTATTTTAAATTACAGTTTTTTACACAATTTTTTTTTTAATTTTGTCATTATTATAAAGTTTACGAAATGGGGTTACGCGCGTGCATACATAGATATTTAGCTAAACTTAAAATCTTTAAAAATGTAAAGTTTTATTTTTACACTTATGCTAAGCAGGAAACACTTTACACTTAAAGGAATTCACGTCAAACATTTTATTCGTAAAATTAAGTAAAATTGCAAAGTTCATTGCCGATATAAAATCAACCATATTGAATTGTTGATTGCAAAATTGGCCGGGATGAAAGAAAGTGTAAGATTTTTTATAGTAAATGCTGTAATATTGTGCAACATTCTATAGTGCTGCTACAAAATAATTAACTCCCAACCAAATAACTTAAACAGTTTTCTTTTCAATAAAATTAAAAAAAAAACAATTAAAATTGAAAATGATTTTTTTCTTAAATCATTAAAAAATATTGGATGCCAACATAACAAAAAAAAAAAACTTGATTTCTTTTCTGAAAAATTAATATTTTTTTATTTAAGAAAACAAAAATGAAAACAACAAATTTGACGTGAATACCTTTAATAATTATTTTTTTACTTGTTCAAATTAATAAAGCTTAATAAAAAAAAATCTTTAATTGTATTTCTTTATTTTGTTTAAATTAATAAAATGTATCCAGCTTTGTTTTCATTATTATCATTTCAAGCCAAATATGTTAAAATATTTTTATAGTTTGTTTTAAATGTATGGAAAAAAAACAACAAAAATAATTGGATTGTTTACATGCATACATACACATACATACGTATGCATACACACCTACACATAATTTGTTTTTTTAATTAAATGTACTATATTTCTAATTGTTTTAAAGAAGAAAAAAACACTAAAATTATGCTTTTAAGCAACCATTTTATAACATCAAAAATCAATTGATTTTTAAAAATTCTTTCATAAATTATGTATATTATTGCAATGCAAAAAAATATAAAACAATTATATATGAAAAAAGAAAATACAAGAAACAAAATTATTATTAATATTATTATATTTATAATTTTAAGTGATATTTAACTTAAAGCTAAAAAGTAGTTTCTAAAAAATAAACTCCAAGAAGAAAAAAATGAAAAATAAAAATATTTAAAAATAAACAAAAAAATAATAAGAAGAAAATATTGTTGAAACTTAAACATTTTGTTGTTTTATTAAAAAATAAGAAGACAAGACAAGTAAATCAGTTTTTATGAAAGCCTATTTATTATACATATGTACGTGAAATTAAAAACAAGGAAAAGCGCTATATTCGACAAAATATTAATTAGTTTGTTTAAAAAAATTGGTCTTATATGCTTATATCTCAGCCGGTTACTAATGTATATTGGCAGCCTTCAAACAGCCCTACATGGTTGGCGTTATCGTGTCGATTATCGTCAAATACGACAGAATTGGCGTATACCTTACACAGTATCAAAAGCTTTAAAACGGCAACGCCAACCGTAATAGGGCTGAATATTTCCAAAAGTTTGATACCACATTTCTGGGCGACTTATGGGAGCTACAAAATTTTGGTTTCAACAAACAGACAGGCATGGCTAGGTCCACTTCCCTCCAGAATATATATGCTTTATGAGGTCGCAAATGAATATTGTTGAAATTGCAAATTAAATTACTGTAATATGTAAAGCAATAGTAGCAAAAAAAAAGAAGTCACATGAATATAAAACTGACTAACTAAACTAAATCCCAAAATTATGCTTAAAAACAGGACATCTGGGGTCGAATTACCGCATTCTTGATCGAGTAGAATTTATCGTAAGTTTAGATTTTGAGTAAGAACTATCGAAGTTATAGATGATAGCAATCGATAACAAGTGCGCTTTTGAGTGTTGGCTTACGAAAAAAATAGATAAATAACAATCAAAATGTATTTTATTTGCTTCAAGTGACATAAAAAATTATAATAAAAATGCAAGTTTTAATACTCATTTTTATTTAATGGATGTTTTTTTGCATAAAACAGATTGTTCTGATAAAACTTTAATAAATTTTAAATACAGCTTCGGTGGTAATGCAGTATACATTTGTCATTTAAAACAGAATAAAATAGAATGCCCCCTTTTAAAATTCTAACAGCCGTACTTATAATTTTTTTTTTTCTATCTTAAAATACCTATTTTAAACCTTGTGCAAATAAACAAATCTTTAAACTGACAGACGTTCAGACGGACATAGCTATCTATAAGGATACTAAATAAATATACTTTATGGGGTCACAAATGAATATGTATCGTAGAAATTACAAACAGAATAATATACCTATATATACCCTTGCCACCTGTGTTGAAGGCTATAAAAAGATTAGCGTTAAATTGGGAAATAAGCAAAATTTGTTATCACATGCTTATATATCCAAAAAAATCGTTTTGACGATTTTGGCGATTTTTTATATTTAGTTTTGCAAAATAGTTAAAAAACAATCTGACAACAATGAACAGTGTTGATTTTTTTTTTGACAAGCACATGCCGATAAATAAGAACCACAAAAAAAAACACTTCGCTAAACGAAGGATTCTTGTTATTCTTCATTATAATTGTATACACTTATTTAAAAATGAATTCTTTTGATGTTAAGGAGATACCAGGAAAGGTAAATATATTAACAAATTCTCGTACACAACAAAAATTTGTATATACATATATATGTATGTATATATATTTTTACCAGGGTCGTTCAATGGTTGCTACAAAAGCCTTTAATGCCGGAGATGTTATTTTTGAGGAGGAACCTTTTGTGTCCTGTCAATTTTCATGGAATGCCACTTATGGTTATGCTGCTTGTGACCACTGTATGCGTCCTTTAGAAACAGTCACAGAAAATGTAAGACGTTTGGCTAGTAATCCGGCGTTAGTAGTGCCACTACTTGAACATGATCCCACCAAACAATGGTTGGAGCAGTTTTGTTGCTGTCCTAAGTGTAAAGTGCGCTACTGTTCAGAAGATTGTCGTATTGAGGCATTAAAGATATATCATCGTGTAGCCTGTATGGGTAGCTACAGGGCAGATGATTCCCATCCCATTAATAGATTAAATGAAATTTGGAAGTTAGTTAATGTTTTTGAGAAATTATTCATATTAAACAATCTTGTTTTGGTTTTATTAGAAAAATGCATTATCCTCCCGAAACCGGTACAATAATGCTTTTAGTACGGTTAATGGCTATGTATCAACAAAACAATAATAAAGCAGAATTTTTGGAAACGCTACAATCTTTTCAATCGCTGATTATTAACAAAGAACAGCAAATCTATCACAAAATGTTAGGAGAACATTTTGAAATTCAAATGGAACAGCTTTATGCAGCATTCTGTGAAGCTTTTCAGGGAGAAGAGTTTGAAGTGGTATTTATGATACTATTTTTAAATAATGCTCTTTAGTTAAATGGAATTGCTATCTTTTGCAGTTTACTACTCCTGAGGCCTTTAAAACTCTAATGGGCTTAGTAGGCACTAATAGTCAAGGTATAGCCACTAGTACATTAGCAGAATGGGTTAAAAAAGTATCGGATTTACCCATGTCTGATGCAGACAAACACAAGTTGGATGAATATATTGATGATCTATATAATAAGGTGGGAGAATGTAAGTGTTACCCCGTTTATACGTACGCCCTTATGGGAAATAAAAATATTGTAAACTATACAAGCTATTATTAAAGTAACTACACAATATATAAATACGGTATTTTAACTGTATTGGCATTACGTAAACATACGTTTATAAAGTCAGCCCAAGTTTGTGTCGTTTTTGTTATTTTTTAACTATGTAAATTTAAATGTTATTTTCTTCAGTCGCTGGCGAATTCTTAAACAATGAAGGTACTGGTTTATATTTATTACAAAGTAAAATAAATCACAGTTGTGTTCCAAATGCCCAATCTACATTTCCTTATTCAAATGATATTGTCGTTTTGACAGCCATGGAACCAATTCAAATGGGTGAAGAAATTTGCATTTCGTATTTAGATGAATGTCAGTTGGAAAGAAGTAGACATTCAAGACAAAAGGTGAGATTTTATTAAATGTACATATCAAAAAATTTGGTAAGTTAAATGTAAGCTTTAAAATTTGCATTATTTTTGCAGATCCTTAAAGAGAATTATATATTTTTATGTCAGTGCCCCAAATGTCAATTGCAGACAAATGATCCAGATGAAACCAGCGACGATGAGTATGATGACGATGAAATGGAAATGGATGATAAAAGTGACATGGACGACTAATAAAGAAAAGTAAAAACTATTAGACTTTATAAACTTTGTTTTATTTTATTTTTAATTTTTTTTCTTTTTGTATAAAATATTAAAAATTATCGAATATACCTTTTGTATTTTGAAAAATTATCGTTTCAATATTAAATGTACACCAATAGTAAAAAATATTTATACCAATACGAAAAACTGCTTCTGTCTAATGTTGTTGATGATTTTTGTTAATGAATTTCCTTTGAATTAAACACTGAAAAATTACCAAAAATACTTATGTACATACATACATATGTATGTTTGCAATACATTTTTTTTGTAAAATATAAAAAACTTAATTTTATGAATTTTTATTTTTTGTTTTAATTAAATTTTTTTTTTTGTATATCTATATGAAATGTTTTTATGTAAATTAAAGCACTGTTTTAGTGTACAACAAAGTTCGCCGGGCCCAACTAATTATTTTACAAAATAAGATCGTTTTGAAAACACAACTTTTTAAATATTTTAAAAATTGTAATATATATTAATTGGCCTAGGTATAGGCTTTTTATATTACTTGAATTGAAATAAATTAAGGGGTCAAAGGTGTAAAAATTACAAACTAGAAGACTACTAAGAGTTGATGTTTTAACTTAATGAATGAAGCGGACTTAACTGCTTAATTTCACATTAACGGGCAAAAAGTGGAATTAAATTCATTAAGTTTTTATTTTAGGTTGTGAAAAAAAGTTGGTCTAAAAATATGTTTATTAAGTGTGTTTTTAAATTGAAGTGATATAAACAGCCTGTTCTAAGGCCTTTAAGTCATAAAGTTTAAAATTGCTTTGAAACACAATTTAGGGCACACGCATATTTACAAAAACTATTACTATTTTATTTTTTAAGATTTCCCAAAGCCGTCATAGAAACTGCTTTAAAACAAAATTATTTATAGCCTTCAAAAGTTCTGTAACAATTTAAGAAGTTGGCTTACACAAAAATTTCTTATCACTTCGAAATAAAACCATGTATTTAACAATTGCACAATTTTTTTCTCACGTAATATACTTAGGTAAGATTAGGTAGAACAGCCAGATGCAAATATGGAAATGGTGTGCAACTAACTTGGATCCACTACGTTCGGAAGCTTTGTGATACCTGTAAATATACATGAGAAAAAACTTCTTTCGTAAAATTTACTTAAGAATTTTGTACAATATACGGGAGGTTTCTAGGTATTACGCTTGAAAAATCGTCAAAAAAAAATGTTTGATTTGCGTGACGGTAATTTTACACTAAATCATTACTACTCTCCGCTAAATCTGCAATAGAAACTCTACCTCTTTGCTTTATAAATGTTGCAACCGACTAAGTTAGAAATAAAAGAAAGTACTCATACTTAATATTTTGTGATTCTTACAGCTCAGTTTCCAACGAAGAACTTACATTTTAAATTTTTTCTAAGAACAAAAGATTGGCAACTTCTGTATAATTAATTGAACGTGTTACAGGTTATGGGAGAATTTATTTATTTTTGTTAACAAATGTTATATTACGTACAGACACTAAAAAGGAAATAAAAAATATATTAAAAACAAAAACACTACTTTTTTATGACTCTTAAGTACTTTACCTTTTAGCTAGCCACAGGAGTTAAAGAAATTAAATTATTACTACTCTCCGCTAAATCTGCAATAGAAACTCTACCTCTTTGCTTTATAAATTTAGCAACCGACTTAAGTTCATCTTCTGAAATAAATATGAATTTGCCACGATCATCTATAACTCCAGTTATAGTGCCATTAGCTTGCAATTCTTGTATACGTTCAATTGTTTGCTGAGTTTTAAGCTTAAATTCTGTGGCTAAATCTTCTAAAACTACTACTTTGTTGTCTTGGATATATTTTATAAAATCCGCCAATAGATTTTCTTTTTCCTCTTCATCTTCTTCGAAACCCTCTTCTTCGACAAGAAAGGCTGCTTTCATTTTTAAATACTCCTCATGTTCTTTACGTTCTTGTTCTTCGCGGGCCAAACGTTCTGCCTCCACCTGCTTACGTTCTTCTTCGGCTTCACGTTCTTCATGTTTTTTACGTTCCTCATCCAATTTAGCCTCCGTGGCCCTCTTTTCTTCACGAATTTTTAGCTCTTGCTCGCGCATCAAACGTTTTTGTTCCTTTTGCTCCATTTTAGCCCGTTTCTTCGCACCCATTTTTTCGTCTAACACTTGACCCTGTGGTATTTCACCTTGTTCATTATCACTATCATCGTCATTGAGTGCGTTATCCAAAGCTGTGGCGGCTGGACCAGTAGCAGGTGTAGCATTTTGCCTTAAGCGATTACGTTGATTGCGCACAATTTGTGCACGTCGAGGAACACCTTCGTGAACTCGTTGAGGCACACCACGTTGTTGTTCCTGAGGAATCTTACCATCATCTAAAAACATTTGTGTAAACATCGTCATTATCAATGCAATTTGAAGGTTTTACCTTTTTCAGTTTTCTTTTTCTGCAAGAAAAATAGTGTTACTAATATGACTAACAGGGCCGTGGCTATTCCTATTAATAGAGTTAAATCCATTTTATGACTACAAAATGACACTTTTTCCTATTTTTATTTAATTATGAAATTTACAAACAACTATTGCAAACGTCAACAACTTAAATTAGTTTTGTAAAATGCATGCACAAATGATGTACTTTATGTACATGTAGAACAGGGCGTTTCAAATATCTTAATTATGTTTGAACTAGTCGCCGAGTGTCCCTGTTTAACTTTTCAATACCGCTAAGGGCTCGTGTTGTTCCTAGTACGATTATTAGGGGATAAAATTAAAAGTAAAGAATCATACTCATTGTACTAAATAAATTCCTAAATATGGAATGGCAGATAATAAATTAGTAATTACAGTAGCTCCTCAAAAAGATATTCGCCTTATGGAAAGATATATCCTATAAGAGCTGAAAATAAAATGATTACTCCTCCTAATCAAGTTAGAGTAAATAAAAAAGATCTATAATAAATTCCTCGTCCTACATGTAAATAATTATAAAGAAAGAAAAACGATGCACCATTAGCATCTATATAGTAGTTCGTAATAATCATCTATAATTTAGATTACGGCAAATATAATTGACTCTATAAAAGCTAAATATATATCTGCTATATAACATACTGCTAATAATAATCCAGTTAAAATCTGATTTATTAAACATAAAAATAATAAAGATCCAAAATGTCATCATGCTGATATATAAATAGGGGATGGTAAATCAATTCAAGCATTGTTTGCAATCCTAAAAATTTGGTGTTAACTCGTACAGATCTATTAATTAGTTAATAGTTTAGTAAGTTTTACTATGGCAATAAATGTATTTCATATATAATATATTTATATAATTGTTAATAAACTGGATGGATTTATATATATCATAATAAGAGATTGTAGAGATATATTGATAAAATTTCCATATTTAAATGTATTTTTCCTATAGCCCACTGTAACTTTAACATGCACACGGTATTGATAACTTGTTTGTTCTAGCTGTTTATTATCTGCATGGTGTAACCAAGGCGCATTATTACCAGGTGGTGTCGAAAAGCCAGCTATTCTACTTTTTTTTTGCATAATTACGAGATTCATCTGTCAAAAGTTGTTTATGTTTATCTCTTTTAACTCCCGCAAATAACTAAAACAACAAAAATTTGTCTTGATTCACTTGACATCTCAACAACGAAAAAACAACAAAGTTTTACTTGTTGTAATCTCAACGCCACCTTATGTTGATGCGCCTTGGGTATAACCATCTAGTCTAGTTATACCATTATTCTCTGGTACATTTTTTATGTAGGGAGTTTGACAGAAAGTTACACTCGATAACCATATAAGTTGCTGCGGAAGTAACATCACCTTGTACATAGTGTTATATTGAGTTTTTTTTTTTTGTCAAATTGGAATTTTTGTGTACTGTAGAATTTTTCTCATGACGTGTCGAGTTCATTTTAGTAAAATAGCAAAATAAATAAAGTAGAAATTGAATTAATTACATAGTTTAAATTGATTTATATCAAGCATGTCGAAACAATTGCTGGCGTTAGTTGCACTCTTAGCTTGTTGCAATACAGCATATAGTTTATATTTTCATATTGGTGAAACAGAACGCAAATGCTTCATAGAAGAGATACCCGATGAGACTACAGTTATTGGTACGTAATTCCTTATAAAATTGGGTACAAAAATATTTAAAACAATATTTATTTATTTTGTGTTACAGTAAACTATAAGGTCGAATTGTATGATCCTCGTTCAAATGGTTTTATGCCCTCATCACCCGGCATTGGCATGCACGTAGAGGTCCGTGACAGCGATGACAAAATTATACTTTCTCGTGTCTACAGCTCAGAGGGTCGCATATCTTTTACTTCTCATACCCCAGGAGAACATGTCATCTGTATGTTCTCAAACAGTACGGCCTGGTTTAGTGGTGCTCAATTGCGTGTCCATTTGGATATACAAGTTGGTGAACATGCTATAGATTATGCTAGTGTGGCTCAGAAGGAGAAATTAACTGAATTGCAATTGCGCATACGACAGCTGTTGGATCAGGTGGATCAAATAACCAAGGAGCAAAACTATCAACGTTATCGTGAGGAACGTTTCCGTCAGACTAGCGAAAGCACTAACTCGCGTGTGCTCTGGTGGTCTGTGTCTCAAACTTTTGTCTTGGTGTGTATGGGTTTCTGGCAAATGAGACATTTAAAAAGTTTCTTTGAGGCAAAGAAATTGGTGTAAATTTTACTACCATAAACGTATCACACACACTCTACAGCCTTTTAGGGATTTAGTAAAAAAAATTGGGTGATTTCTGTTATAGCGGAACTGACATTTATTTGTTTACATTTTTAAATATCTGCGATGATTGTTTTTATCATTTTTGTCTCATTTAATGCCTGTTAATTTATGTTTTAACGCACTAAGTTCGCCCTATACAGCTTGTGGCAACTCATAAAATTTGTTTTTTTTTTTAATTTTTTATGCAAATAAATGATTTTCAACATATTAGTTTAATAATGTCGAATTGATTTCTAAATAAAGTAAAACCAAAATTATATAAAAAATGTTTATTTAATGGTCAATTTTTTTGCAATAGGTTTATTGCACTCTAGTTTAAGTTTTCGATGCGTTTTAAACGGCACGTACGTTTGAACATACATCACACAATATTAATAAATATTTAATTGTTATACTAGGTCAGACCCAGTTTGATTCGCTGCCCCAAATTGGTTTCCCGAACTTTACCCTTTTTTATGTTTGAGGAACCCCTGTTTACTATTAAACTCATTTTTCCGTTTTCCCACCTTTTTTATACAATTTTCATCCCTAATATAAAGTCAACATTTTTTTCTTGAATGTCTATGCATTTATATTAAGGGAAAGTGAGGTAAACCCAAGGCATATTGATTATAAGATAAGATTAATTCACCATGGGTAGTGTACCATTTATTTCTGATTCGAACTTAGTACGCTTTTTAGTTTGTAAAAAAAAATATTCTTTAGTTTTGAAATTTCGATTAGATTTTTCTCATCACCCCAAACATTTTTCATTAATGAAAAAAATTTTTCACATGAGACATCGTTGAGTTTCTAAAATGCGAAAAAAATGTACCAAATCAAATGAACTTGAAAAATCAGTACTTTGTTTTTAAAATCAGTACACATTTTTAATAAGTAAAATCAGTACGAATGGTCAGCCTAACTATGGGTAAACCTTTACATGAGTTCTATCAAAGCTCAAAATATGTTTTGCTTAAAAAAAACCAAAAATGTGCCTATGCGTTTTAATTTCCAACAAGTACCGAAAACGTATTCTTATTTTTTGGGGGAGTGACGAACGCAGTTAAAATTATGTTTCTTTGTTTATTGGTTTAGTAGTTCCAAGGTTCGAATAAAAAGTATCAAAACATAACTTTTATGCGTTTTACCTTTTAACTTTTATGAAATTTTCCTGAAATGTTTGCTATTGAAAACCAGTA
>NDXZ01127747.1:0-13307 GCA_003055125.1 Paykullia maculata | reverse complement strand
GTTTAGTTTAAGTTTTATTTTAGTCACAAGTAACATTATAATATTTTCATAATTTGTTTTATCACTTGAAAATGATTTTGTTGCATTCAACATACATATATGTAGGAATTCATTTGTATTTAATTTAACGTAGAAAATATAGGGCTATGTATAAAATAGCACATTGAGAAAATAACCTCTTAATATTTGCTAGCATATGTGCACTATTTCGTTGAAAACTCCCACTGCCATTTTATAGAAATTTAGTTGAGCTTCGGTGACACAACGCTGTGTTTCCCTTTCTAAGGGCAATGATGGCTGTGAGCTTGTTGGCATAGACCTTTGACTTTAAATAATCCCTTTAAAGGATATCCAATGGTCTTAAATCACACGATATAGGTGATCTCAGGCATGTGGTGTCATCTTGATGAAACCATATATCGTCCACATTAACGTATCAATTTTGAACAGAAAGAACTCTGTTGTTATATTGCGATATTATATTGGCTTTCCCCTCTTTCAAATGAGTATCGTTTAATGATGCCACTAGTCCAAAATCAATACCAAGCACTAATACGTTGAGGATGCATTTGATAATTGATAACCACATGTTGATTCTCTAAACACCAAATGCAACAATTTCAACGATTAACAAAGCCATCAAGGTAAAAATGTGTTACATCGCTTGGAATGATTTTGCTTCGAAAATCAGCTACCACTTATTATTATTCAATAATCCACGCAACGAACTCTGTTTGCTTTTAATGGCCCTTCGGCTTTACTTAAACTTTTGGCTTAAACTTTGATAGAATGGAGTTAGAGAATAGATCTGTTAAATTTTCATCTTTAAATGTTGAATAAAACAAAATCATATTTGTCAACCCTGAATATTTGTTTAATTTACAACTCCTCTTTGTATCGCTTACGATGTACTGAATTGCATTGTTAAAATTATTTAATTGCAAACAGTCACTTTCTATTGTATCGGCTGTATCTTTATATTGTTAAAAATAACAAACGACATATAAAAAAATATTTAAAAAAAAAACATTTTAAACAAAATTGTATAATAATACGAATTTTTTTAATAAAAAATATTAACAACAATACAACGATATGACTTAACAGAGGGGCTTTGAATTGAACAATGTTATGTATGTAAATTTTCTAACTTTAATGTGTTGGTCTAATAAAAAAAAACTCCAAAACTATTTAAAACATGACGAATTTCTTTTTTCTTTTTTTTATAAAAATTTGTTTAAACATCTTTATATCATGTCGCTCGCTATTCATAATTAAATGACAACTGCATCCATAACAATGAAAACTCAAACACTTAACTAAACGACAAAACAACAACAAAAACAACACACATCAACATCACACCCATACAAACTTAGAAACCTTTGGTACGTCATCCGGGTGATCCATTGGCATTGGAAAAGTTGAGACAATGTGAAGTTCATATGCAGCCACCAAAACGTCCGAACTGCTGTAAGACTTGGCTGTCAAAGTTCCCCACAAGGTAAATAAATGTTCTTTAACATGTAGAGCATGAGCAACATGCACACAAACACGCGCTGGCACCCATGCAAACACAAAATTATGTTTCCTCTTTGTTGTTTGTGTGTGTGTGTGTGTTTAATTTTGGACGCGTGTTTGCGTGAGTATGCGAATATATTGTTTTTGTTGTTCGCTTTCTATTTCCTTTATTTTATCATTTTGGATTTCCTTTTTGATGTTGTGATTTGTGCATTGCATTTGACATTTAATTCTTGGCTTTAATGTTGAATAAATATTACTTTACTCGTTTAACCGTTTTTAACCTTAAAGTAATTATAACCTACAAAATAATTACGTACAAGTTTTGTTTTATTTTGTATTTTAAAATCATTTCTTTAGTATTATAACTAAAGTTAAATATTAAATTTAAAGCAGAATATTTTTGAATATTCTTTTTGTTACTTGTTTAATGCTTGCTGTTACAATGTTTCCTGTTTTCTCATAATATAAAATAATCTCAATTTGTTTGTTTTAAATAATTTTATTTATAATTACATATTTATTGTTAATTATTAAGGATTGTTTTGTTAGTACAAAACAAATAATGATTTACATATTTATTTTATTATTTTCTTGTTAAGATTTAAAGTTGTTTTGTTTCGAAAATATTTAAGAAAAGTTTGCTTTTGTTCGACACAGTTTATGTATTTCCTAAATACACCCAACATATATACAAACATACACACATATAATGATAATACTTTTTAAAGAACAAAACTTAAGAAAAAAACTGTAAATACAAGTATCTATAATGTTAAATGTTGCTAGATGAGCCTCTTTATTGTTTTCGAACCTCCAAATTTATGTTACAGATTTAAACTCTTTTAAGCCTTTCTTTAATATTCACAATCTCACAATTTCACAATTAAATCGTTGCTTCAATTGAGTCAGTAAAAAGTATGTCGATATTTCAGTCTTTCTAGTGTTAAATACATAACCAACAAAGAACTTTTATGAACCAAAAGTCAAAGCGCTTTAATATTAAGAACATTTTATGTTTGATAAATATTGAGTCGTTTATACAACGCAGGATGTGGCTAAAACTATTTGTTCCATTCAAATGTTTTTACTGCTGTAGAGCTTAGTACTCAAAGCCTTTTACAATATACAAAATTATAATTTAAGAAATATAAAAAGTAGGCATGTTATAGTAATCTTTACAGAAGGCTTCAATTAAAATATAGAAACTTTTAACTATGATATAAGGCTTAGGTAGAGATTATAGAGGTTTTTCATTTATATCTCGAACTGGATTCCAAAGTTGCTTTATCTATTAATGTAGTGTTTCCTTAAGTAACTATCCTATAAGAACATTTAAAGCATAGCTCTATAAGAAAAAAAAGTATCCTTGATCACACAAACCCGTGAAACTAACTTCGACATTTTGGAGAGATATATTATATAATCATAAGACTTAATAGTTTTTGAGGCCAAATAAAATAATGGCCTTTTATATCAATCTAAATTTATATTATAATTGTATTAAGGCTTTAGTAGCTCCAAACTCTGGCGCGAAATTCACCAATTTCTTATGCACCTAACTGTGCACTTCGGACTTCCTTGCACACTTTCGCGTACAGCAGCGATGTTTTTGGCCAGGTCTTGGCTAACTATTTACCGAACCATCGCGTCTATCGTAAAAATAGCAAAGCGCGCAGCGTTTGCACTTACAAACACTTATTTTGATATTAAAATGCTGCTCAACCGCCTAACTTACTATTATGATTTGGCATTACTAACTGAGTAATAAACAGCAGATTAGACAGAAGCCATCAAAGCAATATGACCGCCAACTTCTTTCTACCCGCTAACATTCAATCCGTTATTTAATAAAAATCCTTATATTTGACCAATTAATTCACAGTTTTCCACAATATTTAGTATCAGATGTATCTCCTTTAGGTTTCCAACAATAGACATCTAAGATGTTTGTACGTCACTTAATTTGTATCGACTTCTATATGCGTGTGATGAAAAGTCCAAATATGAGTTTAAGAAATGAATCTTGGGAGAAAAATAATCTTTGTTAGCTGTTAGGAGGTTATTTCAAAAACAGGTTAATATGTTTTTTTTCGATAGATCTCTAATTTGCATAAAGTCATTCAGATAATTTTTAGTTATAAAATAAGACTCTCTTCACAAATTCATTTTATTTGCCAGATTTTCCACATCTGTGAAAGGATGATGCGTAATTCTAGAAGGCTAAAAAATACATTTTAGATATTTACTTTTTGAATTTATTTAAGTCTATTTTTTTTAGAAATTTTTACCCCATAAATTACATATTTGGTTGCTGGTAAGTATATTATTTTCAAAATTCTTTTGTTGGGTGTATAATATTAATATATTAATTTTGAAATAGTTTCTAAATATGTTTTTTTTTTACGTTGGCACATTTGTATATTTAAGCTTAAAACAAACAAATTATTTCTTTTTTATAGAGTTGATAAATTAAATTACTTTTACTGATCCCGTTACTGTTTAATACTTTAACAATATTTATAAACTAAATAATATGATAAGTTTTTTACTAAGAACTCAAACGTTATTACTTCACAATCAATAAAATCAAAAAGATAATCTTAAAAATGGTAATTAATTTTGTATCCATTAAATATTTATTCAAGACAATGTTCTAGATCGAAGAGAATCGATGTTATTTCACGAATAACATTTCCCCTGGTCTTCGCCTTATTCAATCTGGTCTACTGGAGCACCTACCTATTCCGTGAAGAGGAGGATGAGTAAATGCCAAAATAAAATATACTTTAATTATAAGAGCAAAACCTAAAGATTTTACTAACCAATTATAAAAATTTCTTCTTTTTTATGTTTACTTTTTTTACATATTTGTACTTTTTTACGTTACTACCGTTAATCGTTTACGTTTACGTTTACGTTTCCGTTTTCTCTTTCACTTTCCTTGATGGTGTTTGCGTTCTGATTTATTGAAAAAAAAACGAAATCAAAAAATCTAAAAACAAATAAAACCAACTAAAATTTTCTACGTTTAATTTAAATCGAAAACCTACACATAAAGGGCTTTCTAAACGCATGATGTGAAAGATGATGAGGAACTTTTTCCAAATGGCTATAGCTATGTAGAATTCTATCGAATAAAAAATAATATTCCCTACAAGAGAAAAAAAAATGACAAAAAAAGTAAAATTATAAAAGACGAAAGTAAAAAAAAAAATTCGATCTCAATTCCTGCCCCTCTTGTAAACGAAATTTTAATTATGAAAAAAGTGTGATTTGTTATATAGAGAATAAATTTATTATCCCTAAAAAATGTGAGCCAAGAATGTTATATATAGTTACAAATGTATGAGTATCAAGTTAAAAACAACAGATAATAACAAAACTATGCCGTAGTTAACAATATTAAGGAGTAGTTAATATATTTAAGATAAATTAATCCATTAACAACCAATCACCCAAACCGACAAAATGAAAAAAACAGACAGACAAACAGCCTGACAGATCAATACGTGCATACAAGCATACATTAATCCTTAACTGTATGTACGTACATGCATATATTTATACATACACACATCTAAACATAATTGTAAGTAAAGTTAGATACACATCTTAAATATACAAACATATTTATATTTACGATATTATCCAAATCGATAGCGACACAAAAGTGGTCAGACTAGTTAGCAGAGCTTTTGAACAAATTCAACAACGTTTAGTTTAACGGATGAATTTGATACTTACATATATTAAAGCTTTAATTACCAGTTTTACCCACCTTGTTAAATTAAATTGAGTTTAACTTTTTTTTATACATCCTTAAATTAAATTGTTTTTATTAAAAATAATTATTTTTTAAATGATAATTATCGAATTTAATAAAAAAAAAATTAAAAAATTAAATTAGTTTAATGCTAAAATGTAGTAAAAAGCATTAAAAACTATTAATACTTTATCATAAGTCTGTGATAGGTGAAACTAGTTTAAAAAAACAGTTCATTTTGTTTTATGATTTTTTATTTGAAAATAATAAAAACTTTTCACATATAAATTGAATAAACGATATGTTTATGGAGCCTATTTGCAAATAAAAATATTGAAAAGTAAAAATTTTGCTGCAATAGCGATGTGTTGGAATTTTATTTACAAATATCTAACTCATCAAAATAGTTACGATCTGAAAGCCCGTTGTTACGCTAACTTTTGATACAGATAGAAAAGTCATAATTATTGTATTACTTAGCATGCAAGAGGTGAGGACAGGTCATCAATCTTTCTCTGCATATTGTCTTTCGTTGTGGCAAGTAAGACGATATCGTCAGCGTATTCTAGATCCTCTAGTTGCTGGTTTATTTTCCATTGGATACCCATATTTTGGCCATTGGTATATGCAAGAATAACATCGAGAGAGAAGACATCCTTGCTTTACACCACTTAATGTATTGAAAGGCTGACTGCTTATTAGACACCTTAATTAGGCATTACAAAAACATTTGAAATTATTTCATTTTGTTTTTAATGTTAGAAAGAACCTAAAAAACTTCTGCATTTACATGCATATATGTAAACTTGAAATTTAGTAACGAAAATTTAAATCCACAAAACTCGATTCGTTTTTTTCACCAGAAATTCCTTAATAAAGCATCTGATAATCGTGTATGTAATTGCTTTGTGGTGCAATATCAAAATCCATATAAAAAGCTTATTTATTGACCTTGTTTAAATACTGTTTATATTTTGTTAAAAATGTTTTCCATCATCTGGTTTTTTCATCTGAGTTGGACTAAAAACTCGGTTTACAGCTATCTAAGTGGCCAAATATAATATAAAAATTTTAATTTTATTTCAATATACATACTTGCAAGAAGTCATTTTAAGCGGCTAGTTGCAAAAATAAGCATATTAAAATATTTTGCTAAATAAACAACTGTTCGATATTCAATGGCATCAAATTACAAAGGTTATGGTTATATACAAGTATTGGCGTTTGCAAGATATTTTTATTTGCAAATGTTAAGCGTTTAAATGATATAACAGACTTTTAACTAAAACTTTTAGTTTTAATTCTCCGATTCTGCAACAATATATGTTTAAAATTTGTACAACTATTATCTGCTATTTTTTTGACCACTTCTGTGTTTGTATATGTATTTATAAAATACATACATATGTAATGTTTAAGTATTTAGTTTTTAACAAATTATTTTGAAATAAGTAAATTATGAAATTAAATCATTAACATTAAAACAAAACAAAAAATGTATTCTTAAGGCATGTTTAACAAACAGCAAAATATGATTTTAATTTAAAATTAAAAAAATATATGTGTATATTCAAAGAAAAACAAAAAAAAAATTAAATAAATTTAACTGTATGTTTATTTTGAGCATAAAACATTCTTATTGCTGTATACTCTTTGTGTTTTCTATTATGTTTTTATTTTCTTTTAATTTTTTTTGTTTTTGTTGTTGTCTCATAACTAAATGTACTTAAATTAAAAAGAAAATGTATTTTCTGTTTATTTTACTAAAAATAAAATTACAATTTACAAATGCTGTGTTTTAAATTTCGTTGCGAATTATGTTTGTAAATAATTTTGAAATGAAAAATGAAATATTTATGTTAGAAAGAAACTATAAAAATGTATGTAAGTGTGAGCTTTCTTTCACTTATGTTCCATCTTTTGTGTTTTATTTTATGTTTAAATGTAAATTTATCTATTTTCTTGTAACACTAATATTTAAATAAATTGGAAAATTGTTTTTATAAAAAATATTATCACAAAAATAACACAGAGTTTTGTATTTTATATCTCATCCACAAGTTCGTACTAAATACATAATTTCTGATTTGCTCTATATCACTACAAAAACAATATTTAAAACAAACAAACCAACAAGAAAAAAAAATTCACAAATTTATGTGACAGTTCCAAAACAATTTTTTAACAAAATAAAAATAAAATAATAAAAACTGGTGGGTACTGCTAAAAAAATATTTTAAAACTTAATTTTATTTTCTTATAACAAATAAATTTTCTTAACATTTTCTTTTAATTCCTACTATATCTACTTTAAATTGTTATGCAACACTGTGCTGTTTTCCTCTTGTATTATTGTGAATGAATTTTTGTTAATCAAACTTATTTACAATGTTATTTATTGGCTTTTTGTGTTCTTGTAATTCTGTATTTTTATTATTAAATAATTTAAAGAGGATTTTCTGTTGTCAATATCCTTATAACTGTTTTGTTTATTGAACTATATTTTCAATAATTTATTTATTTACTTATATACATACGTATGTACGCATGTATGTATTTGTAGTTAGAGAAAGTTTAATAAATTATTTCAGCATATTTAATATAAAGTTTTTATTACATACTTATGTACATATTTTATTTTTAAGAACTATTTAAGAATTTTTTATTTTATAAATTCATATTTTAATGCTAAGTTATTTGAAATTGATTTTTGAACAATTTTATAGTATGTATTAAAATCTATTTACATATTTACTTTTATTTGTTAATATATGTACTTGTATATACCATAGTTTATTCCACTTTTATATATAAATGAGAAGTGTTTTATGTCTCCATATTACCTTGTTTGGTAACTTCTAAGAGAAACGTTGGATTTATTGTGAAAGCATAGCGAGTTAATAGGTTTTTTGCAGTTACATATCAAGACAAAAAAAATTTTAAAATCTCAATACCATGACATCGCATATTAACTTCAACAAACTTGACTCTCAATGGATACCTATTTTAATTTATTCAGACACGTTGAAAGAAGCGATCAATAAATTTGCAAACGTATAAGCAAATTTAAATTAAGTTAAATTCCTTTGTCTGTTAGTTAAATGTGGCATATAATTAAGAGTCGGTCCCATAAAGATCGTTTATGTTATGTATTCTTCATTTTACATTCATATGTATGTAAAAAAACAAAAGATCTTATGTAATACTATGTTCACACGAACAGCAAAATTCGAAGTTCACACTCTTATTCATGGTTCGCGCCCCAATCCTGATAAAACCAACATGTTTCGCCATACAATATTTTAAGAGCGAACCTAGTGGTTCATGTTACACGGTGATATGAACCACTAGGTTCGCTACATGCTATAAGACAAGTATTTTAAATCTTGCGTAATATGTTCTGGGGCCTAATTCTGTCATTCGATAGCGATCGAGTTTTAACAATTCCATTTGGAATCCAATTGGAATTATATTTACCAGGTACGGATGTATAGAGAAGAAGACTAGAATATTTCCCCTATTTATTTTAGAATAGGGGTAATTTAGATATGCGAAAAGAACAACGGTTGGTTAAATAGGTGGGTTCAAAGTAAGGTTCTTATACCAAAATCCCTTTTTATTTAAACAAAACATTTTCTTGTGATGTAATATATTAGAACTGTTTTTTTTTTGTCTATTATCAAGGTAATTTAAAAACAAAAATTAGCCATTAGGTTCTAAGGTTAGTTCTGTAGACTAAAAATACAGTCACATTCATTAAAGATTGCAAGAAAAAGCGTAATTTATTTCGAAATGTAACTTTTAAATCGTCAAAATTTTAATGGATATATTGATTTTTTTTATTTGACCATGTGCGTGCTATTAAAAAACTCTTTTAAGGGCAAACAGTGTTAAATAAGTTTTGAAAAAAAAAATATTGGTAACGTTTTCTTGGGCAAATATTTGACGAATGGTACCGTTTCTTAAGACAGACAGACTTATTAACATAGATCTTGCAATTTAACTGCAAACTTTGTCGGGGTTCTTTATTAAGATCAAAGTTAAATTTGATCTAGAGTTATGCACAACTAAGCAAAAATGATATCATAAAAATTCGAAGCTATAGACCGTAACAAATATCAAGCAACATCATTAAAAAAATCCCAATTTAACTCTTACACATGTGTCAAGGGTATATATAGGTTTGTCATTCCGTTTATAATTTCTACAATATTTATCTGCGACCCTATAAGGTATATAAATTCTGAATTCTTATAGATAGGGAAGTTGATTTAGCCATGTTCGTCTGTCCATCTGTCCGTCTGTCTCTCTGTCTATCCGTCTATCTAAAAATTATTGTTTTGCAGATTTGAGATAAACTAAAGATATATTTTAAAGAAAATTGGACCCTTTTCCCAAATGGGCCACACATGGTAAAGGGTATACAATATTCGGCCCAGCCGAATATAGAGCTCTGAATTGTTTTTTTTTATGTTTTAGAAAAAATCTTAGTACAAAAAGCTTTAAGTAAATGTCTCTTAAACAAAAAATAAAAATCCATGAAATGCAAGGAAAAAAATAATTGTTATTTTCGTATCAAACAAAACTCCAAAATAATTGTTATTTTTTGATTTTTTGATAAAAACTTAAAATAAAAGTTTAATACATATTTTAATACAGCTTTACTGTAGCACAGTTTCTTACATAATATTTAATTTTTTGATCAAACATTTTTTCCATAACCGTTTTTCCCCCTGCCTAAAATAAATAACATTTCGAAAAACTATTCGAACGTAATTTAGAAGCATAAAAAAATATAAAACGGAAGTGTAAATACAATTTTGTTTAAAAATAAATATGACCTAAATTTAATTCTTTGAACTGCGAATATCTTTTTGATGATTTGCTATTGTCAGTAGCGCTATCCCACTTATTGAGGTACTTATTCCATTTCTTTGTTAACCATAGGCGTTAGCAAGTTAAAAGATTTTTTTAAATATAATGAATTAAAAAAAGAAACAATATTTAATATCGGCACAGTATATCTTAAAGTCAATACCAGACGTGGGCCACTTACGACGTGTAGGATAGAAAGTACCGCAGATTTTATTCCGTCAAATCTGTATTTTTTATCTTTTCCCTAATTTGCTCCTCTTTCTTCTTTTCCCTTTTTTTCTAACTTACCAGGATTTAATTATTTGTACAAAAGATAGTACATCTTTAAGAAGAAAATATTTAAATGTGTTTCTTTACTACAACTTTTTTTTACTAATTTGCAATAATCTATACAAGTGAATGTTTACATTTTAAAAAAATATGCAATAAGAGAATATAAAAGGACGGTAAAATTTAAGTAATTTAATCAGCTGCTTTGTGTTATTGTTTATTAAATAAATTTGCTAATTAATAAAAGTTAGCAAGCAGCGCTCAACAAGAAGTTAAAAAAAGTTCATTGAGGAAAACATAATTTAGAAATTCACAATATTTTCCAGTGGGGCTTATTGCATAATAAATTGTAAAAATTAATCTTTACAAAATAAATATTTAATTTAAGGCTTTTCTGTTTCCTGAAAAAGATTAAAAACATGAAAAAATACTGCAAACATTTTTAAAATTATATTAACTTTTTATTAGATAATTTGTTAATATTGTTAGTTCATATTATTTTATTTTTTTTGATCATTAAGAATATTATGAAAAATCGAGTTTGACACTTTCCGAGTGTAACGCATTTTCGAAACCAGCTACAGTTTCAACTAATGACGTTTTTATTTTTAAAAATTAAAAAAATTAAATGACTTCGGAAAATCGCAATTCAGAAATCTCCCAAAATGTTTATAGTAAATAAAAATACAATATAAAATAAATCACAATTAACATTCTTAATCAAAAGAGAACAAAAAAAAATTTAAATATATCATATCTTGCACTCAAAAACTAAAATCAAGTTAAACAATACAAATTACCGATAATACGAAATCCAAATACTATTGGTTTCATTTTTAAAAAAATTTGTTTAAGTAAAAATATGAAAAAAATTTACTTTTAATATTAATATTTGTTCGCAAGACGCTCATACTAAAAATTAAACTCCCTCCTCAATTTTTACATTTTTACCAGCCACAAGAAACAATTTGTGTATACAATTCTACATAGCATCCATTTTTACTAAATTCAAATTAAACAGCTGTTTTGAATTGTTATTATTATTTTATTTACTTTATATTATTTATCTTTTAATAATTTTTCTTTTAAAAATTAACTTAACTTTCTTCGAAATCCTTAAGGTTTTCATTAAAAACATATTTGGAAAAAAGTTAGAAAAACGTCTTTATACATGTTTAAGAATAATTAGTGGCGAATAAAAAAAAAAGAATTAAATCATGCCAGTTGCCAGATAAATATTAAAGAAAAAGACAAATAAATATGTAGATGTGAAATATTTTGGAAATATTTATTTATAGCAAACAAAGTTCAACAAAGATCAGATAAAACAGAATTAAAATGTGTTAATTTTAAATGTAATTATTAAGAAATACAGGGTTTTAAACAAAAGAAAATGAATCAAAAGAAAAAAAAGATAAAAAGCGATCAATAGTTCAGTAAGTCTGTGTGTTTGTATAATTAAGAAGATGTTAGCAAAATCATTAATTAAAAAAAACACGTTTCACTGTAATGACATGACGCGAATATGATTAATCAATTTCATCCAAATACTCGAACTTATTACAAAATAACTATTGACATTCAAAAAGAAGATCAAAGATTTCTTATTATTTTAATTACTTTTATATTGAATTTAAATCAAAGTCAAATTATCACATTAGTTAAACAAATATGATTTTTATCTGAAATGGGTCAAATTTTAAATATAAAAAAGGTAATATATATACACATGTGATTGAAAGAATGCTTATCTAAATAAAAATAAAAAATTTATCAAAAATATTCTATATATGTATATGGATATATTCAATATATAATTTAAACGAAATACTAGTTGAAAGTTGGGATTTATTAAGTATTTTAGGCCAAAACGTAACTTGGTACAAACCATAATGTAAAAACTAATCTTTCTGTCCTGTAATTTTTCTTATTTGGGTTCTTTAAAATGTATTTTACCTTTTTCCGAAGTTTTGTTACGAATTTGTTCCTAAATCTTTTACTTAAGTGCTCAATGGTTTTCAAAATTGATTCTAAAACATTTAAAAGCTCATTCTGTAAAAGCTCTTAAAATTTGTAAAGCTTACATCATGTTCACACTAGAGCCATTTTTCGTAATTCGTCTACCATTCGTAATTCAACCCCCAACTATCCACAGAATTCCTTCGAGTTGTAATGTGAACAAACATTATTTGTTATTAAAACCCATAGAATGGGAAAATACTAAACAAAAAATAAATAAATAATTTTACCACATGCATAGGAAAACCCCTACTTCCCAAGTAGGAAATATTACGTATTTCAAAATTGTTTATCTTAACTTGAGTTAAATTTTTAAAGTTAAATTTTTTTTAATGTTTAAGAAAGCGAATGTTGATTTTTTTTTTATATTTTTAAAGGCATGATTTTTTAATAAATATTGGGCGCTTTTATTTAAAACATTTTATATTTAGACATGCGCGTTTGATATAAAAAATGCTACAATAATCTAAAAAGGACTTTGGTATTTTAGTAAGAAAACAATTTAAAAAAATTCAAGTTTTTTATAATCTATCGAAATAATAGTCAGAACTCTTTTACAAGTCGTTAGATTTGATTGGATTTTGCAAAATAAAATGATTTTTGGTCTGATTGTTAAAAATCAAATAGCAAATTTTCTAATTACATTTTGTGTCTACACCATCCCACTTCAAATAAAAAAATAAAAAGAAACACATCTTTGGATATAATGGAATAGCATAAGTGTTAACAAAAATTTCTAAAAAATGATGAGAGTCATACGACTGTCAGATTTCTTAACGAATTGCTTGACATTTCATAACATATTGTCTACACCCAGAGAAAAAGCATGGTTGAGTATGGTCACGATAATATGATC
>NDXZ01127568.1:0-13903 GCA_003055125.1 Paykullia maculata | reverse complement strand
ATTGTTATACACCGTGCCATGTGTTTTTCAATTATAATTTTTTTAATAAATGTTTTTTTATTACGAACTTATATTTTGGTTTTATTCTGGCTCAAATTCATTTTAAATTTCTTAGAAATTTTGTTTTTTATTGTGATAATTCTGTTTAGTTTTTTTTTTAAATTCAAATATGTTTAAGACAGTTATGAACGTTAAATTTCTATTTCAGAGGGCATTTGTGAGGAGGCTAGGATTATGGACCAAAATTCATAGATTTTGTCCTTATGCCCAAAATGTTATACGTATCAAATTCCTTTGATAAATATTTCAAATTGCGAACTGACAGACGGACGGATAGAAGAATAATGGATGTCGTTTATTCGACTTAGAAAGTGATCCTAACCCAATATTATTTAAAGTGGGTGTGGAACAATTTTTTTTTTTGCATTATATCTTACTAGTTTAGGATATAAAAACAAACACTAGATTTTCAATTAATAATAAGCATTAATATAAATAGAAACCTAATTTTTATTATACATAATATTGTTTTTGTTTTCCATAGTTTTCCTCAGTAAGTTTTTTTGTTTTATTAAAATTAATATTGAAATCGCATGTTAGACATCTTGATATGGTCAAGTTTCACATGAAAATTTGTTGTTTTACTTACTTTCGTCAAATGTCTTGTAATATTTCCGTTTTAATTTACTGTTACAAATACACAAATACACAAATACATATGTATGTATGTATGTACATGTAGATATGCAGGTGTGTAACATACTTATTATAAGTATATTTAAGTATATCACAGCAGTTAAGTGTTTTTTTTTTGTAATTGTATTTTCTTTGTAAAAGAAGTAGGCTAACAACTTACAAAAATTGGTATTTATAATAAAAACCTAAAAGTAAATATTTGTTTAAGAATTTTATATGTATGAACATATGTACATTTATATCGTCACCTGAAACGCAAAACGCCCTAACTAAAAAGGAAAAAATATGCTAAAATAAAAAATATTGTAGTTACGGCTTTTTAATATTGTCAAAAAAGTCACTATTTTTGTTCGTGTAGGTGTGATATTTTTTATGGGGATAATTGGTAATTTACATCGAAAGTTATAAAAAAAAGTAGATTTTCAAATTTTTGTTAGTTAGGGCGTTTTGCGTTTTAGGTAACAATATGTATGCACAAATGTACATACTTGTGTATATACGAATTTTGAAACAGAGAAATAATTATTAAGTGGTTTATTTATTAGGTTTTAAATACCAAAAAAAATGGTCAATATATTTAATTTAATGTTATTGATTATATTAGTCACAATTATGTTTATATGTATATGTGTACATTCATATGTATACACGTATTTAACCTAGTAAAGAGTGAAAGTTAAATTTTTTTAGAAACCATAACCTAATTTTGTTTAAAATTCAGCTTATTTTTTTCCTTATAAGCAAATGATTGAATTCTAAACAGTAGCATATACATATTATTTTAATTTTGAAACAAATAAGTACTAAGAAATACGTATGATAGCTTTTGAACAAGCATTTAAATTAAAAACGGCAACCGTAGGCTTATTAATTTACCGACTCTTTAATGATATGTTTGAGCAAACTGAAATATGAATACAGTAGTTTCCGCTTAAATACACTTTAACTTTTGCAACATCTAAACCGAAAACAATTAAAGCGAAACCTCGTTTAATGTTCAAATTATACATTTAGAAACGTAGTACATGTTTTTGTTAAAAAAAAATTGATGCAATTTTATGTAATTGAAAATAATTCAAAAATAAAGTTTAAGAAATTTAGTTTATTTAGAATGAGGTGTCTGCTATTTTAGAAATTCCATTGAAGCGAATGATTTAAGCGACACGTGATTAAGCAGAAAGTTTGGTAGTATTATTTGAAAGACTATTTAAAAATAAATTATACAATTTAAACTTCGTTATTAATGTATGCAAATAGTTCGTAATTTTCTAATAAATAGCAAGTCGTAAATTCTGTCACAAATTTACGACTCAAAAAGCTTATATGTATTTTCAGAACAAGTTACGGTGGAACACGAATTGATTCAATAGCCTAAAAGAATTCTTTCCTGTTTACAAAAACGAGGATAAAAAAAATTATTTTTATTTGAAAAAAAATTTCATTTTCATATAGAAAACCTTCCAACGTTTTTATGTTCAAAAACCCACCTTAAATGAAAGTTTAGATTACCATAACATTAAGCACTTGAGAAGACAAAAAGTAACACTTCGAGCTTTGAACAGGTGTAGTCCATATAATTCCAAAGCACTTTAGTAGGAATATAAGGGGCCTTTAAACCTTAAGGGATAAAGTAACTTTCTCAGCTCCCAGTTTCGTAAGTTGGAGTTTTATAGCCTTAAATATTCTTTCTATGTGTATGTAAGAAATTAACATACATATATCTATTACAAAATAATAATTTATTTAAATTGTGTACATCGAGCCAAAAGTCTACAACAGAAATTAAATCTAAGACTACAACTTAACTTTAAATCGTCAAGTACATACCAAGTCATCTTTTTATTCAAGAGTATTTCGCAAAATTTCCTCAAAAACAAGCAATTTTTTTTTTTATTTAGAAATAATAATTTAGATCAAGATCTCTATTTGTGACTCATTAAGAAATTATTTTATGTTTTTAAAGAGACTTTTTTGAATTTCGAATTATAAATCATATTTCCCATTAGACAATTTCTATCTACACAAACGCTTGAGTAAATATGGTTATAAATTACTTTCCGTAAAACTTGAATAAATTAGGGCAATTATAAAAATGTGTAGAAGGCTTAAGGGTTTATTTTGTTAGTTTTCATGACAACTTAGAGAGCGAGAAAAAATGTATGTATGTATATCCTGTATACAATTATTCACAACATTTGACATGAGAAGCGGTTTTTAAAAACAATATTCTTAAAACACGTCAAGTTTGTTTTTGCCCCGATTTTTTATTTTTTTTTTATTTGTAGAATAATATACATATAAAACTAAATGTTCAAACTTCCTTAATATGAAACACGTATGTATGTTTTTATGTTTAAGGAAAGTTAAAATGACGCATAGAGCGTAAACTTAAACACATAAGAAACCATGCTGTAGTATTTTTAATAGCACGGAGGGTAATTTGGACTAGAAAAAATGAGTGATGGAATATTTACACCACTTACCTATTTGTGATATGCATGCCACCGTTTGTTTGTTGTTGCTGTTGCTGTTGCAGCTGTTGTTGTTTATTGCGATCGTCAAAGAAACCCTCATAGAGTACAAAATTGTTAGCCTGTGGTATAGAACGTGCTAAGCCATAATGTTTCTTCAAGAAAGCCAAAAGTTTTTCTGATGGTCTATCCACTGAACATTTGACAGGTGTCCAATTTTCATCAGCCAACATGGTTTCGAAGAGATCTTTGCCCAAACCAGCTCTTTGACGTGTTTCGTGTATATAGAAATCCAAAATAGATGGTGCACTCTCAATCTTGCGTGTTTGACCCGTCTCATCAAACAAATATAAATCTTTGGTGCCCACCTTAAGTAGACCTATTACACAGCCACTGCATTAAAAAAATAAAGTATTATACATAAATTATAACAACAGGAAGTGGAGGTAAGAAATTGAACTCAATTAGTTAAATTAATATGTCGTATGGACATTTTGAGTTTGATTCGAAATTTAAATGGTTAGTTTCAACAAAGTAATTATTTAAATGTCTTTGTTTTAGTATAAAAAGAAGGGGTTGAAACTTAAAGTAGGCCGTTGTTGATTTTTCCCATAGAAATGTTTTTTCGTAAAATAACTTTTAAAGTCATTAAAAGTGGTCATAACAAATACATATTACATGTAGTCCCTAAAGCTAGCTTCACAATATTATACTGAGCATTTCAAAAACTAAAATAAAATGGGAAAATATAAAAGTGTGAAGACAATGTATGGAATATCAAAAAATACGAATAGCAATTTGACAGTCGAATGGCTCTCATCATTTTTAAAAATTTTTCTAAACACATGATTTTTTTGTTTGTATCAGGGTTGTGTTTCTTTTGATTTTATTTAAAGTGGGATAGTGGATATACCAAATGTAATGACAAAAATTTTCTCTTTGATTTTACAAAATCTTATGAATACCTAACGACTTGTAGAACAGTGTAAAGCTACCTTAATTGACGTACTTTATATATTTTTCTAAAACCACTTATAATACCTAAATACATTATAGATAACTTACTTTTTTCCCGCATTTACATCACCCATCAAATAAATCGTTTGATTATCCGACATTCTTAAACGTTGAGCCGTAGTTACCGGTTTATTTAGTTTCTGGGCACTGGCCGACAACTGACCCAAATGATCAATAATCTCCGACATTTTTGATGTAGCATCTCTGCAATGTATAAAGAAATGATCATCTAAACTTTTAACGGAAACACCACAAATATCACATCTGAAAAAGTATATTATTCTAATACTCACAAACATTGACGGCGATCTCCACGAAATGTGTGCGGCAATAGATTCGAAGTAACCTTGACAATCGGCTGGGTAAACAGCGGACTAAGATCAAAACGAAATTCCACCATGCTGACTTAAGTACGTTTTGCTAGACAAGCTGCAATAAAATGTTAAATAAAAAACACAAACATTTATACATACAGAAGTAAAAAATTTAAAAAAGTACAAAAACCTTGTTATGTATTATTTGTTTTGAGGTATGTTTATATGAAAATACCTAGATTAGGGGTTTTATAACAGTATTAAGATAATTTTTTTTTATTTTTAGAATTTTAAAGCATTTTTAAGAGCGCGAACGGTTAGTAACAGTTTATTTAAAAAATCATTTTTTAATAATATAATTTAAAAAATTTTGTTATTGAAATAAGATTTTTGCTATTAAATCCCTTTTTATTGAAAATTTTTATTAAATTTTAAATTTAAAGAAATTTTTTGCAAATTCTTTTTACCGTGCATGCAGAGAAAACAGATGATTGAATATGGTCATGGCAACATGAATTATATTATTATAATATGTTCACTGCAATTGTTTACTATTGTTGTAGTTAATCTTAAACGATTGATTATGATTACATTAAAAATTAATTTGTTTATGTTAATCATTTACTTATATGTATTATCAATAATATATTGCTCTTAAAAAATAATAACAATAATCTAAAAGCAACATACATATTTCTGATTTAATGTAATTATATTAATGATTGAAATAATCATATACAGTACAACCTCCCGAATCCGGACACTCGCTAATTCGGACTATCCAGACATTTAAATTTTTCGGACAGTTTAGAAACTTTTCCTCTATAGTCCGGACAAGTGTTCTTTTTTCTCGGTAAATTTTTTTTTCTGTTATTTTACAAGTAGACAAAATAAATAATTGTGTGTGAGCAAGAATTAAAGAATGTGTAAAATATTTTAGTTTACTTGAGTTTGCGTAGAGTTAGGACGTAAACATGGGCTGAACAACCCATAGCGTCAGAAAAGGATATTTTATTTTTAAAAGAATTTAAAAATAGAGCAGACAAATTAAATCAAGATATATGTATTTTTTTCAAAATGAATATTTTTGGTCACTTTTAGTATGTTTCTTTATGTTTTCTGTAAATTAAATATATACAAATGAATTCTTATGTGTATTTATTTTTCTAAAATAAATTATATATGTATATATATGTACACATATGAATTGCGTTTAAAATTTTATTTTAACTGTATTCCGGACGATCCACTAATCCGGACAGTAGCTAAAACTATATCTGTCTGAATTAGAGAGGTTATACTAGACTTGTTTTTTGCATCCATATATGTATGTATATTGTAAGCATACGGATTACTTCAACCATAATTTGTTTGTGACAATCACGCCAATGATTTCAGTAGCCATGGTTATTTTTAACTACTTTGTGATTATGTTCCCTGACCATGTTTTTCTCTGTAGAGAGTATCAGAAAAATTTTATCTTTTGCTTTTGCTTTTGCTATAAATTCAGTATTTACTGAAACTATTTGATTAATAAATTCTTTATTTACAAAATATTTTTGATTTTTAAACAAATTTACCTTAATAAAAAGAGAAGAATATACATACATACATACATATAAATTTTTTCTATTTGTATAAGAATCCTAAAAATAAAAACAAATCCCGGAAAATTAAAAACCCTTAAGTAAAATAGGTTCAACTAACCAAATATAATGCTATAAAAATAATTCATGCAAAAAAAATTGCAATTTCATCACTTTATTTGAAAAAAAAATGTACAACATTTAACATTGGAAGGAAACACTATCGTCGTCGCTTCTGGCGCTGCTGCCGACAATCGTTCATATGATTTCAACAACATTATAAGGCACGTCAAATACACATATGCATGCATACATACATACATTTATTTATAGGGAGGGCTAATGCTGATTTTAATACAATTTCATAAAATCATTTTCCAACCAAACATCATGAACGCGCAATTCGCAAACGTTTTTTCCACCATCACACACAGGTGGGGAAAAATTTATGATTGACGTAAATTACTCAAATAGTACTCATACAAAATAACACTTGAATATGAATACATTTAAGAGGCTCATGTTGAATTATTTTTATGCTCTACACCATAATAGGTTGATAGCGTTTGTGCAGAAATTATAACATCCAAAAAAATAGTTCCCATAACCACATAAACAGTTTAGAATTGCTTTAAGAGTCGAATAAACGACGTTTGTTTATTGATTTGTATGTCCATGTTAACCTTGAGACCTGTTTAATGTGACACTTATATGTATAAAAAAATATGCACAAGTTAAACTAATTATCACTTTGAAAAAAACATTTTGCTCCTCCGCTCGTAGTCACGATCAATAGTCTCTAGTCCAAATTTAAAATTTTAAAAAATCAATTTCATTTAAAATTTCAATAACAGAAATAAGTAACAAAAATCAATGTATTCTTAAAATATTTTTATCATTTTAAAGAAAGGCAGAGCAAAGTTTTTGTAGTTACCTGGGGCGCCAAATAAGTACATAAATATAATTTTTACCCAATTTAACTTTAAAAATTTAGAAATGCACTTGACTTATTTTTTTTAATAGAATAAAATTATTTTCAAATTTTATTTTAATATTTGATTCTCTAAAATCCCTTTCTATGTTATTTAAACATATTTACATTTATGTATACATCGGAAGAGGAACCCACTGTTATAATGCATCATGTATAATAATGATGTAGGGTATAATATGGCAGGCTTGTCTCGTTATAACGTTATTACTTGTTTAATGTGGTTTAGTTCATAGTTTCCAATTTTAATAAAATTTAATTTGATTTTTTTTCTTTCCTTGGGGGTTGGCTGATGGTAGCTGTAGTGTTGAGGTTTTGATTTAAAAGGTATGCACGTTATACGCCTATTAAAAATTTTATATTTCATTTTAAGATGTCAATTTATGTGTTAAAAGAGCATTGAACTTGCACAAATTAGACTTTGAAATAAAATGATATAGAACGGAACGGAAAGTGTGCTGCTCACCCACATACACACAATGATATAAACATGTGAAAAAATTATTCATTTATATTTTTTAATTAAAAAATTATAATAAAATCTACATACATACGTATGTAAGTATGTTCATACAATATTTGCTTAAATAAAAACATCTAATACAAAGAGAGAAAAAAAATTAATATCTTGAACTGCCTTAAACAATATATTTATGCACATATGTATGTATATATGTATTTGGCATTATAAGAAATACAAAATTATAAAATTAAAGAAATTATAAACCTATATAGATCTTCAAAACGTATAATATAAATTTAATTTAAAAATAAATTATAAGGATTATTAACACGGATTCAAGAAAAAACATAGTGCTCACATTTTTGCACCCCTAATTGGTGACGTAAATTTTCTTATGTTAAAACGCATGCATAAAGCTACCAAT
Source organism: Paykullia maculata (assembly GCA_003055125.1). NCBI lineage: Eukaryota > Metazoa > Arthropoda > Insecta > Diptera > Rhinophoridae > Paykullia > Paykullia maculata. The sequence continues at coordinate 5,941 of NDXZ01127568.1, read as the reverse complement.
AGAATGCATTCGATTTTAATTTTGAACATTGTAAAAAATTTTTCCTTTTTAAACTATCGTTTTATAGCACATATAACTGAAAAAATTAATGAAATTATTTAAATAAAGGTCCTTGTTTCGAATAAACTATTTTCTCTACTTTTTTATTTTGCACACTTTTTCTTTTAAGAGAAACTATAATTATGTTAATAGTAAAAGTAATATAAAGCAAAGGAACAGTTTGCAATTTTCTCACACACGTTGTTTTTTTTTTAAACAACGTAAGCAGCTGTGAAACTTTTTTTGTAAAACTTATTTAAACTATAAACTGCCAAGGTTAATTAACAACTTTCATTTTTAATAACTTTAGCTGCATTAGCACTGCGTGTTATAATTAAAGGTACATCAAGAATGTGCGATTTCAAATTTTGAAATAATAGATCTCGCTATGTACATATTGACAAAGGAACTCAAAATGCTTGTATAAAGAAAAAAAAAAGATTAAGCAAAAACAAATTTGGACCATTAAACCTTAAGGTATCAGATATTATGAGAAGACTTTACCATTTATTTAGACTCTAAATTTCAGAGGCATAAGAAATAATATGAATAAGAGGAACGTATTCCCATAATTAGCTGCTTGTTTCACTAAATGTGAGTTTTTTTCTAATAAATATATTAAAAACAAAAAAAAAATTTTTAATTATTTGAAACATGCTGAAAAAATCAACAATTATACAAGATATTAATAACTAAGAGTGTTCATTGGACATGAAAACTTTCAAATATTCCTTTCTTTAATAAAACATTAAATGAGAACAGACCATTCAGGGGTGCCACGCCCACTTTAAATACTATAAACTACATGCATATACATACATAATTACATATAATTATTAAGATCGGATAAGAATATTCGAAAATTATCACTACGTACAAAGTAGTGATAATTATACATATACATATGGGGGTTATAATATAAGAATGTCAGAGACCTCTAAAAAAAATCAAAATTACACATATAAAAACTTCTAAAGAAGTTCAAAAAAATGACCAGAAAATGCTCTTCGAAAATTATGAAATAGTTTTAGACAAAGCCTAAATGTGCAAAAAAATAAAAAAAAAAACATTTAAAGTCATCTGCACAATAATTCTAATCAAAAAGCTGCTCAGCGCATACAATCTTTTTACTTATTTGAGGTATTCACAAGCCAACTTATAATATCATAATGTCATATGTCCTAAAAATTTTAAATGGTTTAAGTTGCTTTTTATACTAAAAATTTCCTAAAATAATATGACTCTGACTGCTATGTGTATTGTGTTGTCGTTAACTATCCTATCCTAACGGAAAAAGCAACAACAAAATTAAATTTTTAGGACATGTATATTATGATAACATAAGTTGCTTGTGAATCCCTCAATTATTTATTATTTTAAACAGAAAACTTATTAGAACTTCAACACGTATTAGATTTCCGTTAAAAGACACACAAAAATATTTTGAGTTTTAAATAACTAGCGGATGGCATAAGTACAACAAATTACAAAACCAACTAATAATAATTGAATTCAGTATAATTACAGCTGTTAGCAGTCGTACACGCATACATATGCAAACTTTTTTACAAGGTAAACTAACTATGTGTTAATGTTGTGAATAAAGTTTAAGTAACAAATAAAGTTTCCTTTGTGTATTTGTATAAAGAAAATTAATCTAAGGAAAATACTTACATACAGAAATCCAACAAACCAAGTGATTTGAGCGCTGTCGTTTTACAAGGTTTTGTTTTTGTAAAATCAATAACAGTCAATCACTACCACAGGGTAATGAAAAAAATTTGTTTTAACATAAAGGAGGCACCAGCTGTAATCGTAAAGAAAAATTCTCAATTTTGATTTTTTTCGGACTATCTGTGTCAGTTACACACTAAAATTTTGGAACCTGAATACAAATTTATAAAATTTATCTTAAGGTTATTGATTTTATTCAAATTAATATTTATTTATTGCTTGTAAGTTTCAGATAAAATAAGCATCCTACGGGATTTCGAATTATTAACTGACGTTTTATGTTAAAGACAAAAAATCGCTCTTTGCGAATAAAAAAAATAATAAGTGCAATTGGAATGGTTCTAAAATACAGTATATTTTTATTTAAATTTCTTTGTTGAGAATATTTGTTATTTGTCTATTTGAGAAAAAAAAAAATTGTTTACAAAACAATTTAATGAATACGCTTTTAATGAAAACAATTTACATTTACATACATACATGCCTGCATACACATGTATGTATGATTCCATATTAATTTTGCAATATTCCTTAGATCAACGTCGTCAACTGATAACATGCTTTTAATAATTTATTTTTTGCTGACGTTTTATATCGCTTTAAGCCCCCCATGAAGAACAAATTAGATTGTTTTCATACATTTGTTTTTTCTTAATGAAAAATAACTACATACATATGTATTTAGTTCTCATATTTGCGTCTTTTTTGTAGTTTTTACTTTCGACGAATGTCACTGCAACCAACTGCATATCAGGATATTGTTTTTGTTCGAATTGTCACAATTTTAGGTTAGGTTAGGTTAGGGTTATGTACATATGTATATACAAAAATTAATCGTATCTAATCTGGTCAATTCAAAAAAAAAAAAAATATGATGCAAGAAAATTTAATTTGGGTATCATGATTTAAATATCCCAGCAAAAAAAAATTATCTTCAGAAGCAGTAAAAGCTGATGAAAACAGCCCTTTAAAAAATTAAAGCTTCTAAAAATTGAATAAAGTAAACAAGATTATTCAATTAGATTATAAAACCTGTATGTATTTGTATTTCGATAACATTTACTACTTCTATGGAAGCATAAATAGGTATAAAGTAGACTTTTAAAACGGGTTAAAACACTTGTAAAAAACACTTAGTTCGTTTTCGATAGGCTTTTCTTGTTTGGCAGCTAAACCTATTGATTCTAAGCGGCTAACATATATTCAAACATTTGTTTCAAATACATCATTATAAGTGATTCCATAATATCGCTATGCAAAGCAATGTGCTGGGATGCACACAAACTTGTACTAAGTATGACTTGCAAGTAAAAAAAAGAAAAATTAATTTCAATTTTTTTTTTTAAATATGTCAGACATACACACACATTACGCGTACATACATGAAAAATTTCAAGCTGAGCTGAGCTGATTAAATAAGAAATCAAGCTTAATAAATATGTACATATGTATGAAATCAACAGGAATCCATAAATACGCTATTTGTAATAAGAAAAATATTAGTCATTCGCCTACTGGTACAAAAAGAGCGAATAAAATACGCACAACCATTTTAACCACTCAAACTTTTGCCTACTTTTGTGCTTTATCCCAATATATACATACATACATACAAACATACATGTTCATATCTCAATGATGTACCTGCCAAAAATTAAACTTGTTTTTTAGTGTAAATATCAATAGTGTCAAAAGCGAGATATTAAAAATTTATTAAACTATTTTTTTATTTCCTTATCCAGAGCAATGCTGCACATTTCGAACAATTCGATTGTCGGTAGCACTAAAACCTGAGTGGGGTTGTCAGTTGTCAAAATGGTATCATGGTTGGCAACTCACAACTAACAATTGTCAATTAATCGAAAAGTGAGAAATTTGAAAAAGGTTTTACACCTTTAGACCCCCATCCGCTATCACAAAGAAATTTCTTCAACCCCTTTACAAGATTCCTTAAATGTAGTGAGATTACATTATAAACACTCTAATAAACTAATCATACCAACTAATTGTTTAGGGTACAAAAAACGTGCAAATCTATTAAATTTCAAAAGCATCGTAATCTTTTTGTTTATTATTCCACAGACAAATTTCCACTATTTTATTATTGTATGTAAAAAATTATAATAAAACGAAATGCATGGAAGTAATTTCAATTATGTATGTAAATACATAACAACTTTTGTCTTTAGTTGTATTTGAATTTGTTTTCACAAAATTTGTTTTTATTAAAATATTTCTCAATTGTATAATTAATTTCCTTGGTTTTCTTATACATACATATGTACGTATGTATGTCCATATGTATACTGGGCATGTTTAGCACTTATTATTTAAATTGATTTTAAAATACATACATATCAACAAACTGGAAAGAAAGTTAAGGTCAATCTAAGATGTCTAATACATGTACATATGTACATACATAAGTACAAAAAGTTCTTAAGAGGGTTAACTTTTTACTTTAATGTTTTGCAAATTCTACTGGTAAGTGCAGAATAAGGAAGTCTTTGTGACTTTTAAATAAAGTTTTTCATAGAAAGCTGTGCATAACATATTTTTTTTAATTTTTTCGTAAGTGACTTTGCAATTGTAATTTGTTTTTGAATTACGCTCACGCACTGACGAGTGATAAATTTTTAATCTAATCAAGAGTGATTCACGCGTAAATCATGCTTGTCCTGGATAAATCACGACATACGCACCTCCAGAAATAAGCATCGGTGATGTATAAACGAAAAAAAGGTCAATGACAGAACTACATGTGTACAAAATCAAACGACATCACTAGTTAGATGAAAAATCATTAACTTGTTTTTGATTTTAATATTAATGTTTTTGATGTATGTAAGTATGTAATTGTTTGTTAATGTAAAGCATTAACATAAGTACAATAACACTTCTCAGACGAAATGTAGGTCATGAACATTAAATAATAATTTTTGATCGATTGAACAAAGTATATGTCGTTGGTCTCATGTTGAAAGGCACTAACTCAAACAATTTCAAATTTACAGAAGAAATGTAGAGGAATCACTAAAAAACTCGATTTCAAAAAAAAAATGAGAATAAGGTTCTATCTACATAAGACCAACGATTTGTAAGGTCATATGTATTAGAAAGTATGTAAGTATGTACATAAATACTGCGAAAATAAAAAACCACTAAATAGGCTTTACAAAATTAATTAGTTTTGTATTTTATATCAAACTCAATGAGAAAGTTTATCGCTTCCCAGCTCGTTAAGCTGCACAGCGGGTTTTTGATTATTAATAGTTGGCATCAATGTTTTCGTAAAAATGTGTAAGAGAATAAAACGTTTCTCTCGAAGAGAACATTCGATAAATTAATATGCATGATTAATTTTTTGTGTGTACATATTTTTGGTTGACAGCATATTGTCGTAAAAAATCACCTGATCTCCACCGCAGTTGTTGTTTTTGTAGAAAGTATTAATACAGAAACGGGTATTTTCCACTTTAAAATAAAATAACATAAAACACCAATTAACCGTTAAAATTTAACCCAGGCAAGATAAGCAAATGTGCTGCTCACATAACGCCCTATTATTAAATTTGACTGTTTCTGAAGTTGGCTTCACACTATTTGACAATTGGTTAAATTTTGTAAAAGCAAAAAAAAAAAGGTTTTTGGTCTAATTGTCAGCAAACTAAATACTTAGATAATTTTCTCATTACATTTTGTGGCTACTTCAAATAAAATGAAAAGAAACAAAACCTTGATACCTACAGAAAAACAAGAAAATCATACTTGTTTAGAAAATGTTCAAATAGTTATGAGACCCATAATACTGTCAAGTTCTATCAAGGCAAATTAATTATATAAAATAATTACACCATGGTTTCTAGGTACCTACCTACCTATAGTGTGCTTTTTTTTGCATTTAATAATTCCTACATATGTACCTATATTGTCGTTACATAACAATTTCACTTTATCATATTATTTTAGCTTTTGATATGTCATAATACTGAGAGACATTGTTTGAAGCCGGCTTTAAGAGTGACACTAACACCAACAAGTTTACTCCAAAGGCCTACAAGTGTCACCTTGTTCACTATGCCCGCATTTAATAATTTTTAAAATATTTTTAATAGAGTACAATATTTATTTGCGACCCCATAAAGTAAATATATTCTGAATCCTTATA
>NDXZ01127347.1:0-10124 GCA_003055125.1 Paykullia maculata | reverse complement strand
TAAACATTTTCTTTTGGTTTTTCGTATATGTCACAGCATTTATTGGTGGTACCAAACAGGTAATTATAATTACATCTGTTGCATTTAGCTGTGATCACAGTAGCAGCAAAAAAATGTTAGCTAATTTTAAAAAACCAATATTGACTTTGTCTATTTAGAAAAACTGTTCGTATTATATTTTGTACTTATTCTCTATTTGTACAAATTTGTTTTTTTCTTAATACTATACATATATTTATAAAATAAAATTCTCACAGATACAAATATGTTGATCCTAGTGTAAGTGTACAGATAGTTAAATGACAATTACTGCTACATGTTTAGCAAGTCAGCAACAAACAACTGCTAACGTCAGTTTAAACATGTTTTAATAAAACAGCAATTACAGAAGCGAAAAACATTATATAATTCATGAATGTATGAAAAATCTACTAAATACCAAAAACATTAAAACAACTAACTACTTAAATAGTAACAACAATGTTTTCATAGTTATAGCAAACGACATGCATTAAGTCGTTCAACAATTCATTGTTGTTAGACCATTAATGTAAAGTCGTTCATTTTCCTATCAACACATTCACATGGTAGCCGAGTTGCACATTTTTGTTTTGCAGAAAGAAAAAAACACATTGAAACACTTACAATAAAACTTTTACAGACATACAAAACCTAAAGCCACGACCATTTTCCGAACCTGTTTCCATTGAAATAGTTACCACTAGTTTCTTAAAAAGCACTAAGTGTGATAAATATGATAGGTTTATAAAAATCATCATCTATGTATGTGTATTAAGACCTATGTACTTATTTTTCTTTTAAACACGACTTCCTGTTCCCGTTTAGTCAACAGTTTTTAAAATGTATCCAAATTTATGTGCCAGAGCTGACGAGTTTACATAACAAACAGAGGTGGTACTTGAGTTACTATTTGCATACTTTGTTACATTTTAGTTTTTCAAGTTTGATTTATAGCGACGGTCAATTTTGACAACACATAGCGGAAATATATTTTATTTAACATTAGGTACGTAATGATTAGACATTTGAACTTTAAAAACTTAATTAAAAATGAATAAACTGCGCATTTTTTTAGGAATCGAATAGAAACATAAAAATAAGTAGGAGTTATATTTCTGTTAAGAACAAAAATTGTCCATGTAAGCGGGGGTAAAAATTCATGAAAATAGTTTCCTTAATTTTTATACCCTTCATACATGTAGTAAGGGTATGTGTAGGTTTGTCATTCCGTTTGTAATTTCTACAATATTCATTTGCGACCCTATAAAGTATATAAGTATATTCTGGATCCTTATAAATAGGGAAGCCGATTTAGTCATGTCCGTCTATCCGTCTGTCCGTGTGTTGGTTGAAATCAAGTTTTCGTAGCTCTTACAGGTCACCCAGGGTTATATGTGGTATCAAACTTTTGGAAATACTTTCGAAAAAATCGGTATTGAAAACTGGCACGATCCATCAATAACCGGCTTAGATATAAGCAAAAAAAGACGACTGCTTCGTTTTTTTTAAATTTTTTTTTTTACACAAAAAATTATTGTTTGCAACCTTCAGATAGACTACAGATATATTTGAAAAAAAGTATACCATTTAGTTTAGCTCAAATGGGTCACACATGGTGAATGGTATATAAGATTTGGCACAGCGAAATATAGCTCTCTTACTTGTTTACATATTTTTTTGTTTTATTTGTAAATTTATTAAACGTTTTTCATGAATAGAGAAGTTTACAATCTTTATCACACGTCAAAAAACGTATTTACATACAAACTATGTATGTATTTGTGTATATATGTATGTACGTTTTGTCACTCTTTGGCTATCGATTTGAATATGCGCTCGTCGACAAATAAAAACGCTCTGCATGCAATTTGTAATAGACTCTTCTGCGATTAAAAAGGCTAGCTGAGATATATTAAACATTTATTTAAAAATGTATTTTTATGCTCGTAAATGTTAATTTTAGTTAATCATTTTGTGTCCTTATTGTCCATGGCAGCCCAATAGCGTTCAAGTTCATTGCCTTCCCAGTTAATTGAATTGGTAAAAACGCTAAAAAAAATTAAATTAAAACAAGAACACAAATAAATATGTAAATTAATATTTACATACTTATGTACATATTAATGTATAAATGGTAAAAGTCTTAGAAACTTATAAATGCTTTTTGCAATCAATTTTAATTTACTTACGTATCTTTCAAAAGCTGTAAAATTTCCTGTTCCTTCTTGTTGAGCCCATTGTAAAATGCCTCCAAATTAATATCCAACAGTTGACGTGTTTGCATACCGGTTAGAAAAGTTGCTACACCATCGAGTTGCATACAGTGATACATGGCCAGTTTGCCTAGTTTGATGTTAGCCTCCTTACAGATATTGCCTGCCTTTCGGCATAACTGCTTTTGTTTATCGTCTGTGGGATGCCAGGGTTGTGGACCATTGTTTGTTAAAAGACCAAGTGCATGGGCACTGGCGCATATAATACCCATGTTTTCGTTTTGAAAAAAATCAAGATACGACTTAAGAGAATCATCACAAAGAGTATAGCGGGCATAAGACAGAACAGTCTAAAAAATAGGGAAGCATTTTAGATATTTTCCATTAATAAAATATTTATTAAAAATGTTCGAAAAATAAATAATTTATCAGAAATTGCCGTAAATAAATAAAAAAGAAGATCTTAACAATTTATAAAGTATATTAAAAACTTTTTTTTAAATGTAGAATTAATTTTAAATTTTTAGTGTCCGGCCGCAATTACTTTTTAATGCCGAAATTTTAAGATTCCGATAAACCAAAATCGATTATTTCTGTTAAATTGATAAAAATTAAAATAGTTTATTTCAATAAACAATTAATTGAAAAAAAAAACATTTAAAATTGACTTAGATTCCAATATTTAAAAACTTTGCTAACTCTGGAAAAAAAAACTAAATACCAATTACTGGCCGAAGATCCAAAAAAAGTAGAGTTTAGCGTTACATATTTTTAAAGAACTTAGAAAAGATTTTATAAAAATGTAGAATTTATCAAAATTTATTTTTGTAACAAATGTTTTCAAAATGTATAACTTTTTTCATTTAAAATGCGTGTTTTCTCTTTTTATAAATATGTAATTAAAATTCTTACTTACATCAAATCTTCCATTGGCCGCCTTAATGCATTCCTTTAAGGATTTTAAAGGGTAACCGGTCACTCCTATAAATTTAGCCTTGCCCTCATTAACAATTTTCTCCAATTCCGGTAAACATTCATTAATAACAATATCAAAATTTTTGGTAAACTCAATATCATGAATCTAACAAAAGAATTACTTGTGTAGATTAATAAAAAAAACCAACTGTCAAAGCTAAACACGCACCTGTATTATATCAACATAATTCAGACCCAAGAGTTTTAAACTTTTCTCCACACTTTCTCGTGTTTTTTTGGCAGAAAAATCAAACATACCTTCGAACGTGGTCTCATAACGGCCCACCTTAGTGGCCACATAATAGGCGGAACGGGGTACATTTTTCAAAGCCATGCCTAACACCTCTTCCGAACGCCCCTGTCCGTAATAAGGAGCCGTATCAATATAATTTATACCAGATTTAAGGGCTTTGTGTATAGTAGCGATAGCCTCTTCTACATCAAGCTCACTTAAATATACATACATACACATATACATATGCATAGGCAAAAGAAAAAAAGGCAACAAAATTAATTGAAGCAAAAGTTACATTTGTATGCTGGCTTAATTTAAAAAAAAAATTAGTTTTGTTATTGCATTTGTATTATTACCCATAAAATGAACTCAGAGTTCCAGTACCCAAGGAAATTGTCGATACTTTTAAGCCAGTACGTCCTAAAACACGATATTTCATTTTATTGCACAGTTCTTCATCATGGAATCCCTTGGTAAATGTATCAGGCAAGGCAGTGGAGGGCATATTTAAAAAGATTAATATTATTGCACACCTTCCTTTAAAAGTTTTTTATAATCTGTGTTGTGATCCGTGCTGTGATCTTTGTTATGATCTTTGTTTCCACGGACTAATATTCTCTGTTTCACGGAGTATTCTCTGTTTGTTTCTTAGCAAACTGTTAGACTATTGTTGTAAAAGTATTGAGTAGCTGGGTTCTGAGTACTCAATACAAAGTTTTTTTTTACTACTCGACATTCAAAAGCAGCTAGTCAATACATACTTTCAGATTCGTATTTTTGAAACATTCGTTTTTGTTAACGCACAAAGAATGACTTAATTGTACATAAACTTTTTTTTGTTCACTTAAACATCGCGAAACAAAAAAAGAACGTCTTTAAATAAAAAAAATTAAATTAACATAAATTGAAAAAAAAATTTATGTATGTATTAATTTTTAAAATCTTTATTTATTTTGTTTTTGAATTTTAGAATGAGCATTCACACACGAGAACAAGATTTAGTCGAACAAAATTAGGCTTATTAGCAAGAGAGCCGAAGAAAAATGTATATTTTGCTTTTTTTCGCCTCTTTTGCCAATAAGCTAATTTCGTTCGACTATCTTATGTCAAATCAAAATCTGATGAGTTCTGTCCTACATGAGAAAATCGCAACAAAATGTGTGATTGGACGCCACACTGTCATACAAAAAACTCATCTTTACAAATATTCTCGGTCCCAAATTTATTTTTACGTTTCTATGCAATATAAATAAATGACTTGTAGTTTGTTTGTTAAGCTGCTTTACAAAAAGCAACTCTGATCGCACAGAAACTACTATTTTATGAAAATTTAAAAAAAGAAAATCTGTCACACAAATGCACTTTTGTCCACATCACACTTTCTGAACACACATACAGTTTTTGACATATCGAACGACTAAATCTGATAGTCAGTCATATATATATATACATATATACATAGGGAAATCGATTTAGCTACGTCCGTCTCTCTAAGTCCTCTGATGCCTCCATCAACAACATCAGATTATATGTATACCTCAGAGGTATAACTACATAAACAACAAAACACTACCTCTGTTTTTGTATTAAAAATCTGATTTTATTAAAAAATTCCGATAAATTCCTAACTTATAGAGAATTTGTAACAAATTCTTTAGAAATATACCATTTTTAATGAGTTACCCGTTTAAAATTAAACAGAAAATATTGACTTTGAATAATTTAAAAAAAATTCTACATTTCTAGGATGTTTTAGATTATTTTTTATACCCTTCACCATAGCAAGGGTATATATTAGTTTGTCATTCAGTTTGTAGTTCCTACAATATTCATTTGCGACCCCATTAAGTATATATGTATATTCTGAATCCTAATAGATAGGTAATCGATTTAGGCATGTCCGTTTTTTTTTATCAGCACCCTGAAATAATGACAACTTTTTTTATACAAAAATTAATTATACTTGTGTGTAAGACAAAGTTTTTTTTAAAAAATTGAGAGAAAAAAACAAAATATAAGCAAAACAATTTTTTGTACACAAAAAATAGTTATATTTGTGTTTAAGACACGTAGTAAAGGGTATATAAGTCTTGGCACAGCCGTATATTCGGCTGTGCGCTCTTACTTGTTTTTTTTTTAATCAACTAAATTTTTTGTTTTTAGAAAATCCGCGAAAAATATAATCTTTGCCTCTAGTTATTTGTTAACGGAAAATATACAATAAATAGTTAACTGATAAAAGATTTAATTGTTATTTTTTAACATTTATTTTTTAGTTGCCGAGTAACAATATTTCTGAGGTTTATTTTTTTTTAATAAAAATAACGAGTTTAATTTTTTTTTCTTTTTTTTTTGTAAAAATAACATTATTATCATTTTTAATTTTTTTTTATTTAAAAAAAATATATGTTTTCAATAAATTAACAGTTTAGTTATTTACTTTTAAGATTAATTGACGAACTCCGAATACTAGAAGACAATTTATAGGTTCATTTATGTACCTACCCACTCCATACGAAGAAAGAAAAGAAAGTTCACACTATTTCTTTTATTTGTTTAAATTAATTGTTTTTTTATCGTTATATAAATAATAAACTATAAAATAAAGTAATTATATGTAGGTATGTAAATAGTAATTATTATGTATGTAGAAAATATTTGAAAATTTCTGACCAATATTTCATTTCGTTCCTCTTCTTCTTTTTGTTTTTATTGTTGTGCTAAATAAATACGTACTACTACGTTGTTTCGATAAAAAAAAGTATGTTGGATGTGTGTGTATTGGTTCATAAATTTATCGTTTAAAGTCTAAATAAACAGATCACCGAAAATATTTTCTGGGCTATCAAAGGGAGCCTGAGGTCTGGGATCTTCACGTGTAGGATATTTGGGAATTGGGTGAACGTGTTGTTGCTGTTGTTGTCTAGGTAGAACAACAATAACATCATTGATTTCATGGATTATGCCATTCGAGGCGATGGTATCACATTTAGTTACACCTGCATTTTGAATCTTGGGACGGCGATCACGGGTAATACGCAAATGATGACCATTCAGAGATTCAATGGAGCGAACAAAAGGCCAATTGGTAGGTATAATGCCGGCACAGCATACTACATCATCGACTATGTGAGTCTTGATGAGATTTTCCAATTCAGCTTGATCTTTGGGAAGAGAATCTTCAAGCTCTACAAAGACGTCATTTTTGGGAACCAGCAAAGTGTAATCTCCTTCGACATTGGCTAATAGATCGGTAAGGTTGGCCATGCGGACCAAGTCTAAGAATTTGCTATAATTAGGGTTGGATTCCAACATTTCTAATAGAGTTTGTTTAGCAGGCTGTAAAGGTTTATCGACTTGGTGTAAAACGGATCCACAGCTTTCATCGTCGAAATGCACTAAGCGAGCACAGTTCACTGTGGCTCGATTCATGACATTTGAAAAGATCGCATGAGTGGAGTAAAGATTAATGCGCACTTTATCACCACCTACAGTAGACATCAGCTGTTCTTGCAAATCACAAGTTTTAATCATGGGCTGGGCAATATGATAGTTAAGGAATTCAATCAATGCCTTGTTGTCTTTCAATTGCTCTGGAGACTCTTCTAACATTTTAGCCCATTGAGTGTTTTCCATGGCTTTGTCAGTGGGTGCAAAGACAGTTACATTATCCAAATCATCGAATTTGTTGTCTAAACCGGTGGCTTCTAAAAGCCGTTTGAAAATGGTAACATTTTTCTCTTGCATTAATGAAGATAAAGGTAGAGCAGATTCGGTTGGCATTATGGTATCAATAACATGGACAACACCATTAGAACCCATAATATCAGCCTCTGTAATCTTGGCTATGCCATTAATTAGGACGGGTTGTTCTTTTGTTTCACCTTCCACCGCTTTGCTACGGTTAAAGCGCATAGGTTCTCCTAACAAATTGTAGGCTGTGGTTTTGGCGCCAGGCACCGAAGCCACCGAACAGAAGGTCAAATCCAAAATGTGATTTTTCAGAATATCTGAAAGAAATAATGTTAAGTTAGGTAAAAAAAATTTTAATCTAACGAAAAATTAAAAACATACTCGAAGCACATCCTTTGCCCTCCTTTAAAGCTCTGCGCAAATGTGGTTCTAGTTTCTCAAAGGCATCATCGGTTGGAACAAAAATCGTTACTGGTTTCTCACCCTCCAATAATTCATTCAATTTTGTGTTTTCCAAAACAGTGCGCATAATTGACATATCAGCACGCTGGCGTATAATGTCCATAACATTTTTGTTGACCGGTTTCAAAACACCTGCCAAAGTATGAATCATGCCTTGTTCAGAAAGTTTATCATGCTTCTCAACAGGCACACAATTGGCGGTATAACGATATGGTTCGGCACTTAAAGAAATGGGCATTTGATAGCTGTTTAGTCGAATAGTTTGTCCATCTACTTGAGTTTTCAACACCTGTTCATTGCGTACATCATCCAGGCTGATTTCGCCATCAACAACATGACGCAAATACAATTGTTTCATGCCATCATCCGATTTTATTTCAACCAAATTCTGTTGAAGAAAAAAGAAAAGAAACCATCATAGCACGTAATTTAGAGCATTTCAATTATGATGGATTTTCATAAATTTCATTCAAGCGCACACAATTGCAGACACCCAGGCGAACTTACATTTTCACTTTGCGCCGAATCGCTGTATGTACTGAACGCTTTATCCAAAGGCAAAAAGACGGTAACGTTTTTACGTGTCTGTATGGTGTCGGCTAAACCGCTATTCTTTGCTTTGGCCACAAACTCTTTGGCACCCATTTCAGCTGCCGTTGCTTCAATATCTTTGATTTCAATTTTTTCACAAGGTGTTGCATAAGCGGCATTACGTGGACGACCATAGCCATGACAGCACTGACGTGAAATGGTTAAAGTTTTCTTTTTGCCATTTTTATTAACGCTACAATTAAACAAATTTATACATATAAATATTAGATATTAACAACCATTCAATATAATTATTATCTCTAAATAAGCATTGCAATTGCAGCAGCAGCAAAATAAGGTCTTTGGATCGGTTCGTAAAAGTACGTTTTAATTGCAATTTCGTTTTAAGCAAACACTTACACTCTGGTGCAAACATATTTATTTGGTTTTTCTACACATGAATTCAACTGGAATTGGAATTGTCCGAATGTGGATTGCTTAACGGTTTCTGTACCTACAGCGGTTTCAGTTTCTTCTTTATCATCACCCTCTTCTAGGGTCTTTTCATCCTCTTCCTTTTCTGTGCAAACGTTGGGTCTGAAAATAAATGAAATTTTAAAAAAAAGAACATTTTTTATTGCTTTTTGTATAAATTAAAAATTTACTTAACATTTTTGTAAGCAGAGGAAAATATTTCTATAAATAAAAATTTTGTCGGAAATTGTTTGTGAAAAGGGCCGTAAACCTGATAAAAAGTTTTTATAAATTGTTAAATAAAAATTGCCAAAGTTATTAAAAAGTTATCCACATGTTTAAACAAGTTCTTCTAAATAGATAATTTATGGAAACATTTCTATAATGAAAAAATGTATAGAGAATCATCTAGTTCTGGCAAAAAAAAGTTAATTAAATAGACTTGTTTTAAAAAAATATGTTGGCCATCCCAACATTGATCATTAATCTGATTGCATAACTTGATTTAAAAAAAGTTTTTTTTATTACCTCGCTAGAATACAGACATAAACTTAACTTTAAATTTAAATGTGATATACAAAAATCTTATGAATATTTTTTTTAATCTTGTTTAATTGATAAGACTGGACATTGACATTTAAGAATGGAAAACAATATATTTCAAATGACCGCAACGGCTGACCCAAAAGTACCCTATTAGATCAACCTAATTTTTAAGTACTTTTTTAATTGTGTTGGCTTGAATCTTTTGAAAGACAGCTTTAATTTCGTGTTTCAAGTCGTAAACTGTGCTGGATGATTAGAGTAACATTTATCCTTAACGGTTCTGTCTAGAAAATATTTCCACGGGCTCAACTCTACCGCTCTAAAGCGACCAAGTCACAATTTTGGCTTTCGTTTGTAAATGGTTTCGGGTTTTAAAAACGGTGCCCAAAAGTTCGATTGTCTTTATGTTCGAATTGAAATTTGTATGTATGTATGTACAAAAAAAATTTGGAGTTCATGACAGAAAATTATTTTTTTGTCGTTTTAAAATACAATTCCGATAGCAATAAGATTTTGTAACAACCCTGATAATGCTTTAGATAATATGTGTAAGTTTTTTGTCACCCATAAAAAAAAATTATACAAATTTTGTGTCTATAGTTGTTCTGGAAAATGTTTTTCTTTTAATTTTTAAAATAAACAAAAAAACTAGCAAGAGCGCTATATTCGGCTATACCGAATCTTATATACCCTTCATTGCGTTTTCTATGTGTGTATATAGTAAATTTTTTTCAAAATACACAAACATTTTTTTTTTTGCTTTTTTCCTCCAATATAATCATTTTTGTGTTAAAAAAAAAACAAAAAAAAATAAAAATTTTTTTGCTATCTCGAAAAAAAAAATTTTTTTTGCTTAAAAATCGAATTTTTTTTTAAATTCCCCAAAAGACATATCTTACACATATATATAATAATTTTTAAGTAAAAAAATAAAAAAAAAATTAAAAAAAAGAGGCAGTCGTCTTTTTTTGCTT
>NDXZ01126646.1:7114-28100 GCA_003055125.1 Paykullia maculata | reverse complement strand
GTGCATAGTTTAAGCATATAAACTCGAAAAATGAAAATTTTGAGTTGTGTCGCTTTTGAACTGGATGTGCGATATGTACATATGTATGTATGTTTATAAAACTGTCGGTGTGTTTGAGACACAAAATCTCTGAAACCATTAGGTTAAAGGTTCGTGTCGATCTACATACATACATACATATGTATGTATTTTATACCTGACAGATGGCAATGGGGTGGAGATACCTAAGAAAACGAATTTTAAATTAAGATTTACTCGACGTATGAATGAATAAACAATTTATTTTAAGTTGTTAGTTTTCAATATTTTTATTTACTAGAAATAAACATTTTAGGTATTATGTATATAAAAACATCATCATAATTTTTAGTGCAAACTTTTCTTTTAGACAATAATTTTCGATTTTTTTTTTTTTTTTTTTTTTTGAAAAAATGTACAAAAAAATATTTTCTAAAAGTTTTGTGCAAAAACATATGTAAACAAGGAACATAAAACGCTTTGTAAACGAAAAGTGGTAGGTAACAAACATAAATTAAATAAAATAATAGGTACATAATTTCAAATAATATAAATATTGGACTAAGTCGTTTGCTTTTCTTAATAGGAATATAGGGGAAGCTAATTAACTAAACTAAGCATTAAAATCCTTCTGAAGCCGCTCTCAGTTCATCCATTAGTGAGGGGGGCACAGACAATGAAGCAGCAGCTATAAGAGAAGTGGCTGGCATTTTGTGGTTATAAGACGTTAAAAAGTTCTGCAAGTCAGAACACAAACCGTCAACATTACTTCCCAGTTTCTGTAAATTTGGCACACATTGATTGCTACGTTGTATTAAACTCAAAATGGCACTAGTCGAGGGTCTTTTAGTGGCTTCAGTTGATTGTTGAATTATCTACAATAAAAACTCATTATTAATTACAGACTAATTTAATTTTTTAAAATTTTTACAACCTTTTTATAATCATCTATAAGATTAGAGACCTCGTAGGTGGTGTTAGTACCATTATTTTGGCAAGATTTTCCTACATCAGTTAATTCAAATTTTTTGCGTTCAAATGCCAAGGTAGATTTCAACTCCTTAAAAATAAAACTATTAAAACTTTTTAATAGGCTTTATGATATATGGAGTACTTACTTTAATGGTATTTTGGCTTTGTTTATATTTCAAGCGCATTTCCTCTAAATTTCGTTTGGTTCTTTGTAGTTCTTTCAATTCTTCCTTAGTTTTTAATTGTTCCTCACTCAATTCAGCCGTCTTTTTCTCATTGGCTGTAAGTGATATTTTAAGACTTTTCACACTATTCAGCAAAGTATGTATATGCTCATTATATCTTTGCATTTTACGTTGATGCTCTGCCTCAATAACTTTCGTTAAAATACGCAAATGATCATCGTTGTTTTGTTTTAGGTGATCTATTTCATGTTCTAGGGATTTTTTCTGGGTATTATCCGTTACCTTAACTAAACTTAAGTCTGCCATAAATATAGCCTCTCTTTTGTTATCTGTAAGATCTTTTGCGTGTTTTTCCAATTCCCTGAGTTGTTCATTTAAATCATCCTTTTCTTTTCTTATTTTACTTACTGTAGACTTTAATTGTCGTATTTCTTTTTTGTATTCTGCTTCTTCGGTAGCATAATCTTCGTTAGTGTCTTGTTGAAATCGTTCGTTGCGTTTTTCGAGTTGTTGATTTATCAGTCTCTGATGTTCAATTTCCTGCTGGCAATCCTGAAGATGTTGCTTCATCATATCGATTTCCTGTTGGAATGTTATTTTTAGCTGTTCTTTTTCGTTTTGTCTCTTCACTTCTAATAAGACTGTAAACTCCTCTAATTTTTTAAGTTCTTCGTTTTGTTCGGAAAACACTTTATTAAGTTCTTCCAATTCCAAGCGTTTTAACTCTACCTCCTGACGTGTTTTTTCCTCTGAAGCATGGGCATTTTTAAGAGATGTTAACAATTCTTCCCAGTCTTGTTGATGCTGATGAAGGTTTTGCATTTTATTATTTTGCAAATTCAGCATTTTTTTCAAAAGTTGCAAACGTTCTTGCTTTTTAAAGGCCTCCTGTTCAAGAGAAACTCTTTGCTGTTGCTGTAGATGTAAAACTTGTTGGTGGAGTTCCTCAATTTTAACATTTTCCATCTTACCATCTTCTACAACGCATTGAGTGGATTGATTTTTTGTGGCTCTGGGTTTTAATTTTAACTCTTCTAAAGTTTCTCTCAATTCTTGTAATTTGTCTGTTTCTTCTTGTAGTCTGTTAGTCAAATCAGTCTTGCTTTCTAGTTCCTGCTTTAATTCCTCCTTGAGTTTTTCATTCTCTCTTTGCAAATCTTTTATTTTTACATCAACTTTTTCTAAATCTCTTAATTTTCTTTCCATTTTATAAAGTTTAGCATCATTTTTCAACAGATTTTTTTGCAGAATTTTTACTTTTACTTTATGGTTCTCGAGATTTTCTTGTATTTCATTATATTTTTGTGTTCTCTCATTTATATCTTGATTAATCTGCAATGTGCTGACTTCTGTTTCTGTTTTAAGAATTGCATTCTCTGTGACTAGTTTTTCCATGCCCTCATTCGAATCTTTTATATTTTGAAGGTGACGTAGTAGTTGATGTTTTTCTTGTAGAAAACCACTTAATTTATCAAGATTATTTTGAAGTGTATTGCTTTGCAAGGATAAACTTATAAAATCTAAATCTTTTGTGCTAGAATTTTTTGAAATTTGTATGTCCTTTTGTGGAATTTGTTCTATTTTGACCATAAAATCGTCAAAAGTGTGTAGATCATCTTTATTTTCTGCCAGTGCTTTAGTGTCTTGGATAAAATCAAGATTAGCATGAAGCTTTTCGCATTGTTGTTGAAATTTTAAGAAATCTATATCAACAGAAGCTTCATTTAAATCTTGGGGCTGACTTAAACTTTCTTGGAGATTAAGATCATAGGAAGAAATTTCATTTTCTATTAGGCCTAAAAAATATAATTTTTTTAATTTCAAAAAGTTTATTATTTTATTAAACACTTACCTTCTTTAAGATAAATGTCCTGTTCCTTCACAATTTTAGCATTTTTTTCTAACTCTTGTTTAACTTTTTTCAGTTCCTCAAAATTCTGTTTAAGTTGGTTATTTTCTATTAATACTGTTGCCAATTCGTACTCCAGTATTTGTATTTTATTACTTAAATCTTGTGTTTGCCGAAAGTACTCCGTAAGTTTATTTCTTAAATGTTCAATGTCCTGTTGGTCTATTTTATTTTGAAATTTAACTTTTCCCCCTTCTATTTCAAGTAATTCAAGTTGAAATTGTGTCTTTTTGTATAGTTCTTGTACTTGTTCAAGTTGCTCTTTGGTACACTTTAAGGCTTGTTTTACTCTCAGAAAATCATTTTGTTGGACTGCAGCGATTTTGACGGCCTCATCTTTATCCTTAACTAGTTTATCTATGACTGTATGTAAATCGTCCAATTGGTTTTTCTTTTGTTGTTCTGAAATTTTTAGCTCCTGTAATTCAAAGCGATGTGCTTCTAGAGTAAAATTTAACTGGTCTATTTGTCTTTGTTGCAGTTCGTTTTGTTGCTGCAAATATTGCATGTTCTCCATTTCAATTTGCATCTCTTGCAGTCTTTCTTTTAAGTTAATGATTTCCAAGGTTTTGTCATTAATTTCTACTTGGTACTTAATACTTAACTGATGAACTTGATCCAAATCTTGTTCATGTTGTATTTTTTGAGTATAGTGCTGCTGTATTTGTTTAATTTCGCTTTCCTTTAGTATAAGCAGTTTCTTTTGTAGATCTAATTGATCTTTAAGATCTAGTATAGACTTTTGCAGATTCATATTTTCTTTTAGACTGGCAGAAAGTTTGCCAGCGTTTTGTTTTAAATTGTTTTCTATATGAACACGTTCCTTAACAAATTGGCTGCATTTCTTGGTCATAAGTTTGTTTTCAAATTCTAAGTCGGTCAAAAGTCTCTGCATTTCCATAACTTTTTCATCTTTTTCCTCTGTTAGACCCCTGAGATCTTGGAGTAAAGCCCGTTTTTGTTTGCGTAAAACCGCAATTAATTGTTGTTGATCTTTAATCAAAGCCTGTTGTTGTTCCTTTTCAAACTTTACAATATTCTCATCTTCAAAATCCTCTCCATTAATCACGTGTTGCACAAAATGATGCTCGTTGGCATCTTGCTGCTGTTTTTCTAGTTCTCTTTCCAACTCATTACATTTTTCATACAGTCTAACACATTCCTTTTGCAGCCGCTGGTTTTCTTGCATAAATTTTCTTTCCTGAGTGTAGATACGTTCCAAGTCCTCCAAGCGGGTGTTTTTCTGTTGCCTTAGCTCTTGTTTATACCATTGTTCGGACTTTGTCAATCTTTCCAATTCACTGCGTAATTTGCGTACATCTTGCAAGGCTAACTTAAGCCCCTCATCTTTAACCTCCCTTATTTTGGAGTTTTGATGGCTGAACTCTGTGTCTGACTCTAATTGCAAACTGCAATCGCTGGTGTTAGAGCTGCAGGTATAAAGACCCGAGTCACTAGTCATTAGGGGAAAGTTTTGTTTAGAACTTTGCTGAGACAGCTGGGATACATTTGAAAATGTGCGTGGCGTTGGGCACGGCAGGCCTCGACATTCGTCGGTTCCTACATCCATTATGGTTTTGCGCACATATTTTCTTTAATATCTTGTAAAAAGTAGCAGCGAACAAAACAGTAAACAAATTTACTATTTTGCATAATTTTATATTCATATGTAAGTATACATACCTACACACACAACACTTTTTTCGCTGCACAAAAATTAAGTTATTGGTATTACATAAATAGTTTTTTTTCTTTTTACAGGTGTATATACTTATTTATATTATTAATTGTTTAGTTTTTAACATTTTTCCACAGGAAAATTAATATTTTTGCAGATTTTGATTTCTTTTTTTCTTTTTTTCACTTTACAATAACATGTCAAATTGGCACTGTCAAATGAGCTGACGTGTGTTATTCGAGAAATAACAGAGAAATAATTAGAATTGAAACACAACAAAATTAACATACAACAATGATTCACAATAATAAAGAAGTGTTGAGAATTTTGAAATTAATTTATTTTGTAAAATTGTGAAGTTTCTTTAATTGCATATTCAGATTTAATATTTTTAACTGTTTATTTATTGATATGACAAAATGGTTTTTTATTAAAGTGGCGTAAACTATAGTTGTTTTTATTAATAACTGACGAATATTGTAGCGACATCTATTGATTATGACTACTTTGTTATTTTAGACTAGTTGGTTATTGTTTTATGGGAATTTGTGAAAGCTTTTGAATTTAACAAACATTAGGCTTTGTGGTAAATGTGGTGAAAATAAACAAGTTTCATCCAAAATAAACTTGGTGCAAATTTTAATAAAATGCTCTATTAACGAATAACTTATAAAAAATTGTTCTATTTAATAAATGATTGACCAAGAGATTTTTTTGGAAAAAATTTTAAAGCTATTAAAAAAGTTTCTATAGGAAATTTGGGTTAAAATTAAATTTTTTGTAAATATATCGGATATGTAGGAAACGTTGCTACCGCTTCGGCAAAGCAGACTTTTTAATACGTTTTGTGATGAACGGTTTGTAATTGTTCTTCGCTCCCATATAACGTCTGCTTCCAAAAATTATCTTAATGCTGAACTACTTAATAAAAGATATGAGAATCAAGTAATAAATTCCCACAAATTTGGTTCTACCAAAAATGGCAGCGCTGGTATTAAATGCAATTAAATCAAAAATAAAATAAAATAAAAACTCTTATACTTGTGAATATTTGTTACATCTCTTTTTTTTATTATTTTTGTTGTTTTTTTTTTGCATGTTCTCTTTACAGCTAACCTTTGTTCAACAGTGGTAACTGTTAAAATGCGTATGTGTGTGCATGTTTATGTTTTGTTCTGTTAGCAGTCAGACAAACATCGTGCGAGTACGAGCTTTTTTGCAGATAAAGTGTTTGCTTAGCAGGAAAATTATTGGGACTTGAGTTAAACAAAACTTCTGCTCACAACAACAGTTTGTCGCTTACACTCCTTAATAAGAAGTCGCTCGCTTCTTTTTATTATAAACAAATTAAATTAATTTAAATGTAACGGCTGTTTAAATATTTAAAAAAAAAAATTAAGAATTGATAATTTTTAATATAAACAAAAAATCTTTAAAAAAATGTGAAATTTTTATCAAATTATAATTGATGTAAAAAAATACACATAAAAAGGGGCCACCTTTAAAAGAGCAAATAGCGGGTAATAGTTTTTATGTTTTAATTTCTATATATGGTTTTCTTTTGGACATGTTTGTATGATAATGTGTGTATTAATGCGTAAGTTTTATTAAAGTATACGTGTGCGGAAATATTGCGTTTTCAAGAAAAAACAACTATTACTAATAAAGTCGTTACACAAAACGAGAAGTGTATACAAAATTTGAATTAAAACAACAATAATAATAGTAATAAATGAATAAAGAAACACCAATCTGTAGATTATCAAATTGTAAATATGAAGGAATAAAAACAATTTAAAGGTTTATTATAAAAACATTTAAGTTAATTTGTAAAAAACATTTTTTTTTGAACAATATTCGTAAACCTAAAAAAAAAAATTTCATTTAATAAAAAAAACATGCAAAAATAAAACAAGTCATTTTTATTAAACAGCGGTAGTGAATTACCGATAAAATTAAAATTTTTTATTTTAAAAAATTTTAAAGTTATCGGAAAATTTTTTTTTATTTAAAATTAAGGATTTTGATAATTTTTTCACCGATCATTTTCTATTGAAAATTGCATTAAAAAAAAATTTTTTATTGAATAGAAAATTAATCGACAATGACATCAAGTTTTCAAATTTTTTATAGACATTTTATGTTTTAGATCACTTTCTACTAGAAATTTTAAAAAAAAATAATTTTTCAATTTTCTTAAAAAAATTTCTACGGAAAATTTAAACAATCAATACATTTATAATTTTTTTTCAAAATTTCTTATGTACAAAACGTTTATCGGTAACTTTAAAATATAAGTTAAAGTTACAGTTTTATACAAATTAAAGTTAAAAGCGAAAATTTTATATAAAAAAAAAAAAATTTATTACAAATTTTTAATAATAACTTTGTGTTTTTGTTTAAAAATAAGTTTCTTATATTCACACAATTAAAAAAAAATAAAGAACCATGTTTAGCTTTTTAAAGGTGATATTCAAAGGGGATGCATTTCTTTTAAATGTTTCTAAAATCAATAAAACCTGACAACTACTTTCAAGCACATAAAGTTTGTATTTCGTCACATGAAGTGCAAAAATGCCACACATCACTTCATAATTTTACAAAAAGGATAAACAGAGAGTAAAAACTATCGTATCGAATGAAATACAGTGATGTACATATTTATTTCTTCACACATTAAAAACTATTCATTGTTCTATGTGCATTTCTCTTATGGGCTTATGTCGGTATTCTTGTTTATAGAAGGCTATGCATGTGCGAGGAACTACAAATATTTTAATACAATAAATAATTATCAATAAAAAAAAAAGTTTAAACATTTTGGTTGCTATGCCCTCTGGCATTGCAGGTGACGCACATACATACATATAAACTTTGTTAAAATATCTTGGAAATTTTACGTATAATTTACGAAGAATTTATAAGATATTAATTTATTATTCATTCGTTATGTTGTACTTGAGTAAGTAATAATGTATAAAATTGGTAATAAATGAATCTTACTTACAAAGCTTTAGTCTAATTAAAATTAAAGACAGAGACCGAGTGTTAAAGAAAAAACATCTTAATTAAAAATATGGTTAATTTTATAACATTTTTACAAATATACTTTTAAATTAACTTTTTTATGCAAGAACTCTTTCTTTATACTAAATAACATACAACTAGGAAAAGGAAAATATATTCGGTTGCGAAGCTGATTAAAAGATTGAAATATTTTACAATTTATTTTTATTGCTTCTACAAAAGCAAACGTTGAGTTTGTTGTTAGTTTAATACATCCTTATAAATCATAATTTGAAAACTTCCTCAATGGCTCTACCTGCTTTCGAATAGGACAATACTTTATATTCAAGGTTAATTGCTAACAATTGTATGTTGTTTATTGTAATGGTAGACCGAACAAAAGAAAAAACGGCGGCACAAAGCGGCAATGAATTCAACAAATAAACGCATATTTTCTTTATTAAAGAAAAACAAACAATTCAGAGAAAAACGCAGCTAAAGCTGAATTATGAGTTTATTAAAATAAAGTTTTAATTTTTCATATTATATTATCAGTACAAAGCCGAATCTCAAATTAAACATAATCTTTGTTTAGCTGCACTTCTGCCAAATCTCATTATAGCGTTGATGTATGTATATGAAAAGTTGTAAATTAAAAATAAAATATTTAAACAAAAGAAAAAATGCATATAAAGAAATCTCCCTAGAGAATATTAAGCTCAATTAAAGTCACTTTAACTTAAATCATGCCAAACAAAAAGGCATTCTTTTCTCAATGTAAGTACAAGATTGTGTGAGATTGTTCGGAACAAAAACAAAAAAGGCAATACACAAATACATGCAAACATTCTTATTATACCTACTCGGTGATAAACGTTTACTAAAAGTTAAAATTTTTTAAATAAACAAAAAGAAAGATGTCGTACCCATTAAAAATTTAGCGAAAGGAATGAACAAAGTTTTAATACACTAAAAAAATATTTTCTTTTGAATAGTCCTTAGCAACGGGTAACTTATTTTTTATTTTCTATACTAATTATTATGCGACAATCAACGTTTCGCTATTTTAAAAAAATTGTAATTTTTCATATAGTTAGAGTTCATATCAGGTAAGAAGTACATGAAAGGTATAAATTTTATATTATTATTATTTAGAAATGCAAAAGCGTTTAAGGTAGTATATGTAGAGCAAACAAATATTCGTTTATAGGATGTAAGGTGTCATCCTACAAACGAGTATTTTAAGCGTGTAAATAAAAAGATATTGAGAAACGCGATAATTCCCTTTTTCTTGTAATTATATGTACACGAGGAGAGAAATGTTAGAAAAAGAAATTTTAACTTGTACAACGTGATCGATAAGACTTTTATTTAATAATTTGACATTGGTCGAAATGTTATTTAAAAAAATAAGGAACATATAAGAGTGTCATTTCATTTCAACAGCAAAAAGAAATGTGATTTTCACGAAAGGGCTTTCAAGTTGAGAAGAAATGTTTCGTTTGCTTTGTGGTAAGCATATTCATGTTGTTGGGCTGGTAAAAAAAAGGGAATTCAATACGAACCAAGACTTTGTTTCTTATATTACTCTAAGTTTTTAAGGTGTGAATTAACGTACACACCTAAATATTTCTGATTTCTGGGATAATCAAATCATATATGTATGTATATCAAATGATATGTATTTTCCGTTACCAGACAAAATCACCACAGAATATAGTTTTTAGTTAAACTTTTTATTTTTTAATAAAAAAAAATTAAAAACTATTTTTTAATAAAAAAAAAACATTAAGCTTGATAAATAAATTTGTAAACATTTTTTTAATTATGTACATACGTTTTATTGTATTATATTTTTGATTTGAATTTCTTCTTGCGCTTTATTTCAACTTTGTCTACGTTAGTTAACCGCTTTATTAAATTTTCCTTTTTTTTTATTTAACCAATTTTTATGAGTGCATTTGATGAAACAATGTGACGTCATTAAGCAAGTACAACTAACTACAAGAACAAAAATCCGTATGAAAATAACTGCATTCAAACAAAAATAACAAACAACCTAAAATAATAATAAAAAAATAACACAAAAACAAAAAAACCAGATACAAAAACATGAAATTAAAGCATATATTAAAGGGTTAAAAGTACATAAATGAAAGAGAACAGTTGTTCTCGTTGTAGTAGTAGAAGTACAAATACTTTAAATACAATCATACAACTGACAACACAGAAAGTGCATTAACGAGCAAACAAGAAAATACATTTGACAACTTTTGGAAAAGTACTAACGACATACATACATACATATGTACATACATACGTACTCGTAAAAATAATTTTTTACAACCAGAGAGCAACAACTATAAAATATATATACAAACAAATAATAACATATGCAAAAAGATTGGGTGCCAAGGGAGACAGAATGGTAAAAAACCATACAGGCAGGTATGTTATTTCTTAAATTCAGGGTCGTTAAAATAACTGTTCGCTCTTTTTTTAGAATTTAACAAAAGGCTTATACCCTTTCTGTTTTTCTTAGTCGAGATTATAATAGATTTTTTTGAAAAAACAACAACAAGAAAATAAATTTCATTTTAAATTAATATAAGTTTTCTTTCGTTATTATTTCTTTTAAAAGAAAACGCCGTAAAAAGGAAATATAAATGTAATTTAAAAATATAATTAAAATTGACACATAAAAGATACAAGATTATATTTAAGTCCATATATTTTGCTTCTGTCTGTTTTCCTAGCATTTTCAAGTTTAAAAATTGACACTGATGAAAAATGACTTTTCTTCGCGGTTACTAAACTAATTATAAAGGATTTCCACATTTAAAGAAAACAATGTTCTGATTAAAAACTTTTTTAAAAATTGCTCAAATGAGAAATACTTGACCTACATTTACAGGTTTAAATTTATTAAATTAAAGATTTCTATGCAATTTTACTTTTTAATTTGGTTTTAATAATGTTATGAATTTTTCTCCTACAAAAATACATATATGTATGTATGTTTGTGATGTTCCTATGTATATGCGCATAAATTTGATTCGCACACGTTTGTTACCATTTATTTTGCGAAAATTTCCACTGTGTTCTGTTATTTTTGTTGTAACACACTGGGCACATGGGCATAATCCGAAAAACATCAATTTGTTCATTAAGTAAAAGTTCCTTTAGAAGAAAAACTTGTTAAATATGTGTTCATGTAAAACCTAAAGACAAACAACAAACAATAATATTCAGGAAAATCGTTGAACTTTGACACATTGAATTTTGCACGTTTCTGCAAAATGTTGCTAACACATCATTAATAAAACGAAAATTACAAAAAAACATACTATTTTAATTTAACAAATCCAAAGAAACATGTAAATCAAAACATATGTATGTATGTGTGTTAAGAAAGAAAACCCGCTAACATCAAGTGATATTGTGTAAATAGTTATGAATAAAAGAGTAAATATGTATGTGGATATGCATGTATGTATGTTTACGTACAAGTATGAATTTTCATAAAATTTAAACATTTTTTTAAGCAAATCTGTGAATATGTATACGTGTATCATTTCAACACATACAAAAACAAAACAAAAATAACCAAAAGGTCTCAAAATACAACAGAAAGTTTGTTTGAAAGAAAGACAAATTAAAAGTCATTTGTTAAGAAGTTAACAAGATCAAGTCAAGGCAGACAATGTTACTGATGGTTGGTGCTGATGATGATGATGAAGTTGTTCTAGTTGTCTTCAACACTAGACATTAATAATTTTGAAGAGGATAAATAATCAAATTCTCAACAACCTTTGGAGAGAGTAAAATAAAGATATGCATAACATATTAAAAACTCTAACATTAACAAGGATTAACATGTTGTACAACGGTAAGTGAAATTTAATAAAATATTTTATAACATACAATAGAGACAATTTGTAGATTTTATGGGAAAGTAAACGGCTGCTTTTACTATAAGTAAAATAATGAATTTCATTAAAATTTAGCATAATAAAACTGCTTATTTATAATTTAACACAATTCATTCATTTTTCATGGCCTTTCAAGTACTGAATAAATGTTTAAATTATTTAACAAGTTTTGCTTCAAAATAAATAATTTAAAGTAATCGTTTTTATTTAGTTATACTCCTACTTCATAACTTCATGGAGCACAGACACTTTCAGAGCATTTGGTGTTACCATTGTATTAACATAACGTCGAATATGTAGACAATTAAATTATTCCTTAATTTTTATTCCGTTTAAAAACTTTATTTTATTGTTTGCCTATTATGTATTAATATTTGGTAAACAGTGTAAAGAATGCACTTAAAACGGTTTATTTTTTTAATTTTACACGAGTTTCTTACGTGAGTGTTAATGGGCAATACAAAACAAAGGGTAAAATTGAAATAGCTTAAATTGTTACTAAGATAAATTCCAAAATAATTTTCTTTTAAGAAATTTCCAATTTTTTTTTAAAATATAAGCAAAAATTGGTCCTAAAACAAATCCAATAAAATGGGTTTTAGTTTATTTTTATTTATTTTACTTCTAACAACTATTGACCTTTTTTATTTAATTACATTTTATTTTCGTTAAATTATTTAACTGTTTATTTGTTTTACCAAGATTTTACGAACTTGTTTTCTTTATCTTTAAAGTTCAGACTACGAAAAAGTGAGGTGAACACTTTAAAATACGAAAGGTCAAAAGACTAAGTAATTTTCCATTCATTTCGTCTGTCGTTTTTTCACATATAATTCAATAAACCACTCCTTAACGTACAAACATTTTAAAAGGTATAACTGGCCATTTCCAGAATTTAATAAAAAGAAACATTTATAAAAAAAACCCACCTGCCTGCTGTAATGTTTATCCAGTCATTGCCTTTTCTTTTAATGTATTTTCCGTTGAGTCTCCATGGAATGAACAGTGGTACTTAACTTTGTTTATTATAACCATAAAATAAAGAGTTAATTTTTTTTAAGAGTTTATCGAAAATTTCATATAAAGGAAACTTACAATTTTTTTTTAAATACAACATGTATAAAAATATAAGAATTTATATTAAATTGAAATTGACTATAAATTCTGTACAAAGAGAGAAGTTGTCAACCATTTTGAGAACTTAAAATGATTTTCAAGAAAATAAACTAACCGAGAGTTCTCTTCGAATAGAGAAAAATTAATAATTAATAATAGAAAATTCCCTGTTAATAATAAATTGAAAATTTAAGAAACACTGCTCTACTTTTGGCTACGTTAACCAAGATTTTGGATAAAAGCAAACACATAGAAATAAAGTATTTACCTGCAACAAAAAAGTTGTATACGATATTTTGCCCACATAAACGTGAACTGTG
This sequence comes from Paykullia maculata, assembly GCA_003055125.1. Taxonomy (NCBI): domain Eukaryota; kingdom Metazoa; phylum Arthropoda; class Insecta; order Diptera; family Rhinophoridae; genus Paykullia; species Paykullia maculata. The sequence goes on along the minus strand of NDXZ01126646.1, from coordinate 14,964 downwards.
TTTGCCTATTCCCTGTGGTACTGCTTTAAAAAAGATGGCATTACAAAATGGCCACTCAAAGATCAAAACATCAAACCAATGCATGTAAAAATACATTTATAAAAGCTTGAATATGTAAGAATTCTGTTTTACATATATATTTTCATAAGTAACAATAGTCTAACAAACATACACACACATACACTAACTGTGTTGTTCTTACAAATATTTTTTTCTTTGCATACTTTAGTAGCTAGTAGTAAGTCTGGTAAATATAGCATGTATTAAGGCTGTTTTTATTATCTGTTTCAATTATGTTTTTAAGCCATTGCTTTTATACTCTTAAATGATTTTCTGTTTATATAAAAACGTAAATTAAAGTTACTAAGTAAAAGTAGCAAAAAAATATATTATTAGATATAAAACTGTGTTTAGAATATTAAAGTGTAAAGTCAAGTAAGAATTAAATTTTATGAAAGCAATTTTTCTTTTAATTTTTCAACATTAGCAGACTACAAAAAAATGTTTATTAATAGCTTAAGTAGACAAATCGTAAATTTAATCTGGAAAGAAAAAGACATTTAAGTTTTCTTGGAAGCAAACAAAATTAACAAAATAAAAAATATTTACCGAATTTAAATTAGCTTATAATTATTCAAGAGCCTGCTTTTGTAATTTAAGAATCGTTATAAATAAACGTAGAAGTAAAAATTGAATTAATATTCCTACCGACGGACTATGCAGCTACCATTAGATTTATGAATTGTAAAAGCCTTAGAAACCATTAAAATAAAAATATTATATTGTTTTTTTTTAACATTAAAACAAAAACATCAGTAAAAGTACTCGGAATTGAACATTTGTACATAATCTTTACGCACAATTTAAAAATACATTTAACAATAGCAAGAACATCACCAACAATAAAAGAAACAGCAAACAAGGAAAGAATATCTTAATAAAATATTAAGAAAATAAATAAAAAGAATTATCATATTTTTATTTCCTGGGTTTCTCTTTAACCTCCTTTAGTAAGGCTTTATCATTCACATATAAATTTTACTAGACCATCTTAAGGCTAATGTTGACTGGCCTTATACACCCTACACCAACTTTATCGTATAAAATAACGACAATATTAGGTTCATTAAAGAAAAAAGTTGTTATTATTGTTACTATTGGTATACCCACATATGCTCCGCTAAACTCGCTGGAGGGGATACCTATCCCTTTTCGGCAAAACCTTTGCCGGCTTTTTAACTTTACATAAAAAAAATCATACCAGATTTAACAAATGCTTTTCCTTTTCAAAAGAATTTAAATATTTTCCAGTAAAATAATAATTTTTTTAATACATATACAAGTACTTATGTTCTGATAGTGGGGACTTCATTTTGTTCCTTCTAAAGTTCAAAAACTTTCAACAATTTTACCTTATCGTTTTTTAAAACTCTATCAATATTAATTTATAACTACTATTAATGGAAATAAAAAAATAAAAAATTAAATTATTTTTTATTACAATATAATCCTTTTACCCAATTTAACAAGTAAATAAATTTTAATAAATTTTACCAATTTATCTACAACATTTTACATGATGGCTTAACTACTCTGCTCTGTTTTTATAATTAGTTTAGGTTTTTTTATAAGTGATATATTAAACTACAATTACGTGCAAAACATAAAATGATGTCATACTTAAACTATATTGAATTGTATGTTTACTTGTTGTATAAGGGAACAACTAAAGCGATTTGAAAGCATAATCGCAAAAAAATTCAAGTACATTATTTGTTATGGAACACATTATATGTATGTGTGTCCTCTTGTAGTTTGAATGTATGTATGTCTGTATTAAGTGATCCAACCTTTTTTGCGTTTAGATTTTAAGCTAAATGGTAGTTTATAATGGCATTAAGTAAATAATGTAGATATTTTACTTAGTAATTTGTTTGCTACCGTTACCGTTACCGAAGTAGATTTGTTATGCCAGTTAATGTGAAAAGCAAAGTTTTAAAGTAAAATATTTGCCACTTTAACTAACAAAAAAAAATTATATGTTTGTATGTAGATACATACATACATACTTTACATACAGTCTCCCACCACTTAGTGAATGCAATATAATTTATTTATTTTTGCGCTTACAAATTTATGCAAATATTTGTCTGTTTACACATATACTTGTACATGTAAGTACATGTGTGTTTATACTATAAACTTTATAGTTTACTAGTGCTTTAGCACGCAACTGTTATTAAATTTTACTTTGTGTACAATTTCCATCATGATTGTTGTTGTAGGGAAAACAATAAAAAAAACTAAAGAGAAAAGAAAAATGATAAATGCATTTAGTGAGAAAGCAACAGCTCGTTAGTTATATATTTTTTCACTTAATGTCACTTTTAAGTTATAAAACGGCAAAGTAGTTCACTAGCAGTGGAGGGAAAATATTTTTCTTTTCTAGCAACTGTTGGTTAACAACTTGTTATTTTCTTTGTTGTTTTTATAAGTATGTACATTTAGAAGCATAAGTCATGAATTTTAAAACAACTCAAATTTAATAATAAGTAGTTATTCAGGCAGACTAATTTCTATTAATTTTTTTTAATGCAACTAAATAACTTATAATATAAGTGAAGCTCTTTAAGCAAATGGTATATTGATGAAGATTCTGTAAATTCGATTAAAGTTTTTTTTGAATACGTTCAACAAATTTTTTTTTAATATATAATCAGGAATAATTGCTATATTTGTTATTCACGCTGTATTTCAAATCTATCTATGTATGTATGTACATATATACATATGTATGTATGTATGTGCTGATAGTTTATGTATTAAGTATTTTAAATCAGTGTTTCCCAGCTTTGGACGTGGACTTTACCGGATGAGCAAAAAATTGTTTTCTTCTAAATAGTTGTTGGTCTGCTCAAGTTCAAAGTTCAATTTTAGTTTAGTTTGTATTCCTCTCCAGAAATGTTGAGAAGAACTGCCATAGATATTGTAACGTTTGTGTATTTATTTCAACATCCCTTTTCTCTTTGTTTTTGTTGGCTCTTAAAACTATAAAACACCCCTGCTGGAAATTTTTCGTTTTTTTTTTGTGGGAATATTATGGCTCTGGTTTTATATATTTTAGTATTAAATTTTTTACCCATATGCCATTGGAAAGGGTTTTTTATGGTTTTTAGATAAAAGATTTTTTCAAGAAAATCGGAATGAAAATCAACTTCAAAGGATATGTTAAAAAACTGTCATTTAACATATATGAATATACATACGAAGTTGGTTCCAACCAGGTATTCATTTACTTGATTCTATTACAAAGCAAGTTTATTTACCTGCATGTGTTTTGTGTATTTTCTATTAAAGTTTTTTTGTGGATTTGCATTCTTCATTAATACACATGTTAAGTCCCTTTTAAGTTTTTTATCCTCTTGTGCAATGCACTTCTCCTACACTTATTATTTAACTATCAAAAAAGAAGACAAAAATTAACAACAACAAAATTCTATAAAAAGACATGATTTTTCCTATTTATTTGTTGATACTATTAAAAAAAAACTTGTTAGAGTGAATTTATACTTCCTTTATTTAGGCTAGAATTTAGGAGGAAACAATTTATTTACCCAAAATTGTGAGCATAAAACATCATAACACACTTTGATGTAGAAGTTTTTGTAAGTTCATATTAATACACATATAGGTACATAAATATGTACATAAAACTGGTTAATTTCCCAAAAGAATAGTTTCAACGTCTTGCCCCATACATTCACACATACACATGTATACAAATATTTTCTGGTTTTTGACATAAATCGTTTCTTTTTGGTTTTCCAAAATTTTTTTCGTTTGTTTTTATTTTTAAAGCTCTGTATAATTAACATTATTGTTGTTACGATTTTGTTGATTGTATGTTTAATAAAGCTTTAAATTTCTACTGAATCCTTCCTGCCACTTTTACATTTCTGTTGTCAAGCAAATATTTTTATATTCATATGATCCTAATTTTATACCCTTTTTTCTTGTCGTTATGGGTTTATGCTAAGAAATATTAACAAACAAAAAAGGAATTTGACTTGTCTAAAAAGGTTGCCAACAGCTACGAGTTGCTATTTATAGAATATTATAATGTAATGAACGCAACACCCACACGTACACAAAAATACTAAAATGTATTAAATATGTATGTACCTTTATTATAAGATAGGGGGAAATGTAATTACTGTGAAATTAAGAAACATTTTGTATGAAAAGAGACATAAAATATTAAGACAAAGGATTTTCACAAGTTTCCCTAAAAAGATGTTTTATAAATTTTCCAAAGAAAGAAATAAAAATTTTTTTAAACACATTTTAAAAGCGAAGAAACTGGTTTTGGTTTGAACAAAAAAAAATTAACATATTTCAAAATTTTTTATAATAAAAACTAGTAGCGATGGTTAAGTAATCGAAATTTGAACGTTATAATTTGAATCAAATTTTTTCTAAATACATACTTATGTACCAAAATAACAATTTTAAACAATTATTATAAAAAACTAACAAATTCAATTTGATTTGTTATTGGTTCATTGTCTTAAATTTTGTAATTTTTCTATAATATTTTTAAAATTCTGTCAACTGCTAGACAATTGCAAAGATTCAAGCTGCTTAAAGCCAAATTGTTTAATTAAAGATAGAAAAGTATTTTTGGCAAACATTGTTTGCTCACACTTATTTACAAATATATTTTTCTTTATTTTTGTAATTAAATATGCAAATTATTATAAGCCTCAAAGTAAAAAGAAAAATGTTATTGTTATATTATTATTTTAACACATACATACGTACAAATATTTGCATATGTGTATATTGTATGGAAAATAGTGCTGGCGATTTATACTACTTTTTAAAATGTAGTTTAATACTTTACAATTGAGTACTTGATAGAAGTCGATTTTTTTATTTAACATAACGTTTTTTCTCAACTATTATCTAAATGAAACTAATCCTCTAGACGATTTAAAGTCAAAACGGGGTTGAAAAAAATTTTACTGAAAGAAAAAACATTCATTCAGACAATAAAACGGTTTCTTTAAATATTCTGCATTATTTTAATTAACATGTAAAATACATAGCTCACAGTTTATTTTATAAATGAGAATCGTTTCATTAAACAAATTTAAGGGAAATATTTGTGAATCCAAGGCTAGAAAAAAGAAAAACCATTATGAAAAAATTTTTATTTGCTGGTTTTTTTAAAAATTGTTTGAATGTTTTTTGGATTTGTTAGAATTCTTATTCAATTTGTTTTTTAATTTTTACTTAAAAATACAACATTTTCAAATTTTTTTAAGAAATACTTTAAAAGTCTACTACTATGATCTAGTGTAAGCACTTTCAACAATAAATTTCATTGATGCAATGTAGAAGTTCATTGTCTGAATTAAGCGTTTTTTTTTTTGAGTGTTGAAATATAGTAAAGTTAAGGGATTAAATTTTTGTTTGTAGAAAAGTTTTTATTTTTGAAGTTTTATAGCAGTCATTATATAAAGATTTCATTTAATTAAAATATCCAGTATCTACTTTTTAGTATTGGAAATACCAGGTACTCAATACTTTGAAAGCACTAATGACTAACTACTTAGTATATGCAAACATAATATGTAATTGGTAAATTACATATCCATACATATATGTATACATACATACATAAATATGTATGTATTTAAGTATGACTATATGTACATATATTTATGCACGTTGTGCTGAAACAGTTATTGAAAACTTCCAATAAAAACATTTTTATTAAATTTAACTAAAATAATTAAACGAAAAATTTGTTTTAAATAAAAAAGAATTCAATGTATATTTGTCCATTTAAAATTGCGAAGCATCATTATTCGCTAACACAAATTTGTTTATACGTTGAAGTTTTGTTTTTTTAAATTTTAACATGGATAAAGCGATACACAATACATACATATGTACATATGTATGTGGCTGACATAACTTCCACAAAATGCCAAAGTAGATATTGTTTCTTTTTGTTTTTTTTTTATAAAATTTTCCCTATTTATTGCATATTAATATTTTTTATGAAGAGAAAAAAAATTTGCATAATGTTTATTTAGTTGATATAAATGCAGTTTATATGGTAAATAAAGATTGTTTTAAAAAATGTTATAGAGAAAAGGCTTATAAAAGGCTGTCAGGAAGGATGAGCCGAAGGATATGAAATTAAACGACATAAATTTATAAGCTAAATACTTTTTATAAAAAAAATATTCTCTTTATTGTAAGGTTTTTTAAATATAATCCTTCTTTCAGTGTGGTTATAAAATAAAATACTCAAAAAAGAAGAACAACATAAAATTTATGACCTGTTTTAGAAGGGTTTAGTATGAAACGCCACTAAATACATTTTAAATGTTTTTATGTCTTCAACACGTTTTATATTGTATTTTACTAGTATTAGGCTGAGTTTAGCAAAACTCAATAGTATATGCCTTTTTTGTTCTTGGGTTTAGTTTCAATGTTAATATTTTATTTTTAAGGGACAGTTTTATTCTTTTTCATACGACTCTAGCAAATCGGTCATCTAACCATACAGCCATATATTCATTTGATGTGCTAACACAACTCAGGTTAATGTTTTAAATATAAATATAATATCTTTAGGTTTTGCAATTTTGTTTTTAAAATTTTATAACAATTTTATTATTATTCTGCTTCAATCTTGTGTGAAAATTACGAGCATATTTGCTGCCACCCTATTTTTATGCTACAAATTTAATAATGCATTAAGCCATGCTGACCAAAATACGTGTTGCATATATGGAATATTTTAGCATGTTCATTATTAATATAAAATGAGATACAAACCAAAAAAAATAATATAAAGAAATAAGAGAAAAAATAACAAACTCGTACAAAACCAAAATGTTTTTGGTGCCAAGTATTTAACAGTAAAGGAAAAATATTAAGTTTTAAGTAAACATTATGTACCTTTATGGGTTTGTTTACAGAATAAAGTTTTAAAATTGACAAACATTAAATAAAATCATATTAAAATGGCAAATGGGTTTATTAAACTGTTAAATGTTAATATGAAAAAATAAATATCTTCCTTTTCTATATAAAAATTTATTTTATATCTTACATATACTAACATGGTTTAGGGCGCTAAAAGCAATTTTTTTATGCTATTTTGCTTGAAATTTACGCACTTTTAAAAACACAAATACAAGCAAAAAATTAAAACTAAGTGCAAGTTTTTTAACAACCTTACAGTATAGAAAATCTTGTTATAAAACTAAAAATTACATTTCATGGTAAAATTACACAGGTGACCTTACTAGATCTGCTTTCTCCCTCTCTCTCTTGATATAAACAAAAAGTGTTTGCAAAAAATCCTCTCCGAAGTGCATTTACTTTGATACAATTCCAATAAAAAGTTTTATTTTAAAGTTTTTTAGTTGTAAGAAAAACTAAATTCCTACATTTTTCTAAACTTACAACATTTTGCAACATTTTTGAAATCAAGCTAAAACTTTTTAACATTCTCTAAAGCAATGAAAAAAATTTTAAGTTCTAATATTATTTTAAATTTAAAAAAGTTTTAGTCAAATTTTAAAATGACCATAACAAAAATTTTAAACAAAGTTCAAATAATAATTTTTTAAAATTAATTATGACTATAGGAATGGAAATGTAAGATATAAAACAACGTTTGCAAATTTCGGTGTTTACATACATTTGTTGATTTTTTTTAAATCAAGCTTTAATTTTTTAACATTTTTAATAAAAGAAAATATAATTTTATCACCCACTGTTACTAGAGTTTTCAAGTGCCACAATGAACTCTTATTCTTTGCTCT
>NDXZ01125966.1:0-15984 GCA_003055125.1 Paykullia maculata | reverse complement strand
TGTTCTATTTTGAAAAAAATTCTGTAACTCGAAGTCTCCTTAAGTCTAAGTTTTTTTTGGGATAATGGTGATTCGAGTTATGGAAGTTCGACTGTATATACATACATATGTAAATACCTAAATGCACTTCTTCTTACATACCTACACGTAGTGAAAGGTATATAAGATTTGGCATAGCCGAATATAGCGCTCTTACTTGTTCTAATATTAGGCCCACTCCTTTATTAGGCTTCCCAAAGTGCTAGTTAAATTATTAAACATTTTGGAATCAAGATTAAATATAGAAGAAGAATTATAAAAGACGAATAATAAAATATTTAATAAGAAAATGATTCCATAATCGATAAGTTTTAACTTTACTTTGTTACGCTTTAGTATCTTTTTGGATAGGAGTTGTTTGAAGGGATATAAAAGCATGCGTGTACAATCGCAATGTGCTTGTAAAGGGGGTGGCAGAATGTGATTGTTGTATTATGTTATGGTAGAGGTCTATAATGTTGTTTGTTGGTGGTGTTTAATTTTTGTTTAAGAGGGTAAGGTCCTTTTTGCAATAAGACCGCTTTAATGTCTACCACTACTTTACCCTATATTAGTTCATATGGTTATTGCCGTTTATAGACATATGAATGTAAGTATATATGAATAAGAGTATGTTTGCACACAGGAAAGCAGGGTGCGGCTAAATACTAAAAAGTGCTAAAAATAATTTATTTCAACAGAGCGCATGTGAGTTGATTGTATTTTGTAACTGAAAACAGTAACGGAAAGAGCCAAAAAAGTAGAGACATAAAGACATGTTTTATAAAAAGTGAAATTTTTAACAAAATATCGTTAATGTATTAAGAGAAGGGTGATAATTATACAAATCCTTACATATTTTTGCAGGAAACAATTTGATAAACAAACATTTGTGCACATAAATATTTATGTACATATGTATGTATGTTCAAATCTATGTACATACATGTACATCTATAAAATACAAGCATGTACTGTTTGTATGAATGTGTGCTTTGTATACAGCTACCGCTCCTTAATACCAATTTTTTTTTAACAAAACTTCTCTTTAAAAATAAAGAAAATTAAATCTGTATCATATTTTGCATAGGTATGACTTTTTTGTTTGCGTACTCTTATTTAGAATTCTAACAACATTGCAATTTGCAAATAAGTATTAGCTCTCTCTATATTTTCCTTTGCTTAAATGAGAGTCGAATATTTTCTACTTCTACCCCCAAACACCCGAAATACGTGCAAATGAAGCATGCGTTTTCTGAAATGAAAACTACCCCTGTTTTTAAGGGCAACTTTCTATTCTACAGTTGTTATCATATGATATTTGTGACTTTTATTTTTTTCTTCCTTTTTTTTCTTTTTGTAATATATTTTGGCACCTCATTTGCCGGCATACTCAACTATTTATTGATTTTTCTTATGTATGAACTTTGCATGTCCTTTTAGGGAAGTTGTGCTTTTTTTTATTACTTTTACAGACAGTTTATACACATACATATACATACATATACTTGCAAATGCACATACATACATACGTATGTAAATTTTACTGCACTTGGCAACTCCCGATTTTGCTCAATGAAGCTTGATTTTTTTACCTAAATTGTTAATGCAACAAAAAATAATTGTTTTAAATATATTATTATTTAAAAATCTTTGGTTTTTTTCTTAATTGTCGTGTTGATAGTTTAATTAATTCTTATACGAAATTTAATTTAGTTTTCTGTCTTATTGATTTACAGGGATACCAGACATGGCTAACTTAGGAGTTGTATTTTTCTTTAATTTTTTCCCTTCTTCCCATTGCAAAGAACGCACAACAAGTCCATTACAGGCTTTAATGTATGTCCTGCAGGACTTGAGACCTTTCCAGTTCTCCTCCTTTCAATCTAACCCAATTCACGTCTGCACAATGTCAGTGTTTTTTTAATGAAATTGTAAAATTGTTTTACAATTTTAGTTAACTTTATGTATTATTAAGAATTTTTTTAACATTCTTTTTAAATAAATAAATAATAAGAATTTTCCTAAAATGTTTTATTAAGGAATCCTTTTCATCTTTTGATAATTTATCACAAATTTTCTATGACAATTCTCATAAAAAAGAATTTATTAAAAATTTGTTTAAAACAACCTGCAACAACTTTCACAAAAACATATTTACGTCTAGAAAAATTTGTTGCACTGGTAAAACTTCCTACCTTATTTAGTTTTACTCGCTGGGTGTTTAGTTTTTGTTAAAAAATTTCATTTTGTCAGGGTTGTGCTTCTTTAAAATTTATTTAAGGTGGGATAGTGCCCAGCAAAAAATATTAATTTGGAAGCAATAAACGTGACTAGTACATACGTACTGCTTCCTCTATTGCCTTTTAAAATTGTATCCTTACAAAAGTGATGTGCAATAAATATATGTATACATATTCAGCAGATTCTTGAAAATTATAATTTTAGATCTCTTATGCAAAGCCACTACGCGAGGAATCTTATACAAAAAACATGTAATCTTTTATTAGAAGGGGAAGCGGTTCACAACCGTTCTCTGCCATACAAAGCGGCTTCCGAGGAAACATATTATTTTTATAAATTTTTTTTACAATTGGATCAATTATTTTATAAAACAAGTTGCAAAAGTAACTGTTATTCAAAAACAAAAAATTGTTTATTATTTCTGAAAAGTTTTAAAAGCCCAATAAAATACTACGATTATATGCATTAAGCGATTTAAACTAATTATATTTAATTAAAGAATTTTTTTAATATACATAATTCAAAATAATATTGTATTTCAGCATTTATAAAAATCTCTTACGTTGTCTTTCTAGTGCCAAATAAGTCAATAATGCTTTACAACAAATTAAACAAAAAAATAAAATAAAATAATAAAAAATGTACTTGTACAACTCAAATATTTATGGAGTGTGCAAACAAACAAAGCTTGTTGTTTCAAGATTTGACCAAATTTGCTAAGTGTTTTTGATGTGCGTTTATTATTAATTTATTTTTTTTTTGTGCTTTAAGTCTTAAAATTAAAAATGACGACAAAGTTGTAAATTGTTAAATAAAAAGAAAACATCATTCGAATTTTATACAAGACTTTTTGACGCCAAAAAGAAAAAAACATGTAAGAGCGCTATATTCGGCTATACCGAATCTTATATACCCTTCACTACGTTCTCTATGTGTGTATATTAGTACATTTTTTTCAAAATACACAAACATTATTTTTTTGCTTTTTTCCCCAATATAATCATTTTTGTGTTAAAAAACAAAAACAAAAAATAAAATTTTTTTTGCTTATATCTCAAAAAAAATGTTTTTTTGCTTAAAAATCGAAAATTTTTTTTCTCTAAAATTCCCCAAAAGACATGTCTTACAATGTACAAATGTAATAATTTTTGAGAAAAAAAAAAAAACTTAAAAAAATGAGGCAGTCGTTATAAATGGATCTTGCCAGTTTTCAATACCGATTTTCTCGAAAGCATTTCCAAAAGTTTGATACCACATACAACCCTGGGTGACCTATGGGAGCTACGTAAACTTGATTTCAACATACACACGGAAAGACGGACAGACGGACATGGCTAAATCGTCTTCTCTATCTATAAGGATCCCGAATATATATACGTTATAGGTTCGCAAATGAATATTGAAGAAATTACAAACGGAATGACAAACCTATATATACCCTTACTACACGTGTGTGTGAAGGGTATAAAAACAAACTTAATCAAACATTATACATAGAAATGTTTAATTAATTTATTTTTTTCTTACAATTTATTGTTTTTTTCTTGTTTATTACAAATATTTTTGTTTAAAAAAAAATCAAGTTCAAAACATTTGTTTACATTTATTGGAAATTATGACCATATAAGGTAAATATTTTTTTGATACCTTTTTTGTTATTTAAACAAAACAAATTGGTGTATGTAGTGGTGACGGCATTTATTTATTTACAATTTGAAATAATCACCATTAAAGGAAGGGGTCTATTTGTTTTATAATTTACTTGTCGAACAGTAAAAAGTATTGTGAATTGTAGGTACCATGTGTATGTATATAAATATATGTATGCATGTTAAAAACGACATCTTCCGTATAATAGATATTCAAAACTATGTACGTATGGTAAAAGTTATTGGATAAATTTAAATAATTTTGTTGTTGCCATGCTGATAAAAGAATAATAGAAAAAATCATCAAAAACACAAATTTGGAATAAAGTTTATTAAAACCTGTAACAAATAGTAAAAACGAGATTTTAATTACAAACATACTTATATACTTTGGGTATTTAATCAACATTTTACACACTCTTTTAAATAAATACATGCTTATCAAATAGAAATAAAATTTTAATCTTATTGCAAACAATACAAAACATTTTTAACGGTTTCATTTGTTGTCGAATACAATTGTGAATTGCTAATATAATGAACACCGCCACTTCTATCGTGAATTGATTATAAATTCAACAACTGCCAACTGTCATACGTCGTATAGTTTCTGTAAGAATTTGTGGTACATATATTGAAAAAAATATTTTAAGAGTTTTGAGTTAAAACTTTCATCAAAATGTCTTTAAGTAATTTATTATTTAAAGTTCAATTGCAAAAAAGTGTACGTGCCACAACGCCACTGATTTTTGCCAGCCGCCAGGGACACACTTTAAGAGGAAAACCACCCGGTGTGGCCAAAACGATTGAACAACGTCTACAAGGTGGGTGTTATGCATGTTGTACAAGTACAAACAGAATTTTATATATTAAATATGAATTTTTTTTTTTTTGGTTTAGAGGAAAATCAAGAAGATCCAGAATTAAGCGCCAGAATTAATATTGGTTTTCCGAAATTGAAGCCCAAACGTTCGGAACAGTTGAAACAAAGATTAGCACATATTAAAGAACAACGTGCTAATATTGAACTGGAAAGAAAGGCCAGAAGTAATCAATGTAAGTTTAAAATATTTTTGTTTCATTAAAAACTAAACATTAAACTTCACGCAAAGCCTAATAATTTTCTTTAATTTGTTTACCGTAAAAGAAATAATAGGCCGATCTTTACCAAAATTAATAGAGCCTTTCCATGAGCACAAAAAGTCATGTGCATCAAATCGTATTAAAATGCATCAGCAATTACTGTAATTATTAAGATTTACATGACAAGCGAAAAAAAAAATGAACTGACTTCTTTTTTATATAGGTACCTACAAATGTACATATTTACCTTTATCAAGAATTTAAATTTACTTGTATTCTGTGAATAAATACAGATATGCAAAATTTTTAATTGTATTTAAATCGTTTAATTATAACAAATTTTTTCAATTTCGCTCACTTTTTGATTATCCTTCATAATTTTTTTCGCCGTTGTACAATTTCAATTCATATGCCTTTATACATATTTTTTTTTTGCCATATTCCATAATATTAATAAATTTTCATTTAAAATATGACAACAATAAATTAAAACCAACTTTTTAGTACTCATCGATTTGAGTGAAGTGCAAAAGGAGTATGCTAATACTAAACGAGGGTATGATTTGCGAGTTATAGCAGACCATTATGGTATATTTGAAGATCTTTTTGGAGCTGCCTTTTTTGTTCCTCGTGTTAACTTAAATATTCAGGTATGAAAAAAAACAACAGAAAATAAAAGTATGCAAGTACATGTTGCATACAGACCTACTAATGAAAAATTCTTTCAGTATCGAGCAACTGGGGATAAATTGATATCAGTCTATAATGGTAATATTATTAAGCCTTTAGAAGCTAGAGACGCACCATTAGTAACATTTGATGCCACTTCTGATCCTATAACTGGAGAACTTGTAAATGGTAAAGCATATTACACTCTAATAGCGACAAATCCAGATGGTCATTTTACAGCAAATGATAGGGAATATGTACATTGGTTTGTGTGAGTAGAAAATATTTTAAATCAATGCAAAAAATTAGGTGTTTTTCAATGGCATTATCCATTTTAGTTGCAACATATCCAATGGTGATGTACAAAATGGTGATGTCATTGTCAATTATTTGCCCCCATTTCCGCCAAAGGGAATAGGCTATCAACGTTTCGTTTTTGTTTTGTACAAACAAAATAAGAAAATAGACTTCAGTTCCTTGAAATTGCCGGCCGAAGATAATGTTAATTTGAAAAAACGCACATTTAAAACGTACGATTTCTATCGCCAGCATCAAGATCATATAACACCTGCTGGTTTGGCTTTCTATCAAACCGATTACGATAAATCCCTAACCAAATTCTATCACGAGGTTTTAAGTAAGTATTAAAAAGCCAAATCTCTGAAGTTAAATAATAAAAACGTGTCCACTGTTTTAGATTTGAAAGAACCCATTTTCGAGTATGATTTCCCAGAACCATATTTGGCCGATCAGAAATTTTTCCCCTTAAAGCAAGCCTTCAACTTGTACATGGATCGTCATCGTGACATAAAACAAGTAAATAAAGAATTTTTGGAACGTAAGATGGCTAAAACGCATCCATTTGAGGGACCGGAAAAACCATTAAAATACCCAAATGCTTATCCTATTAAGAATAAACCCTCATGGTTGCGCACTGAAATTAAGAAAGAGCGTTTAAAAATTGGTCGCATAAATGAATTTTAGGGGTTTGTTTGTTTGTTAAATTTTGTTGAATAATTTAAATATTTTGTAATAAAAAGTTGAGGTTATGAAATCAAAGTATATACCTACAAATATATATGCATATATATGTATAAGTTTGTCGTTCTGTTTGTTTATTTAAGAGACCACAAAGTATTTATTTAAAATCCTCATACGAAAAGAGAAAGCGATGCGGGTTGAAATTTAATTTTTAAAGTTACTAGATATCAGATATATTTGGTAAGCGGCTGAGATAAAAGAAAAAATGCACGATTTTTCCGCTTTTATCACTCTTACACAACAATCAGCTTTTCTTAGCTCCCAAATAACAAACAAGTATACAGGGGTATAAGGTATATATATGGTTCAGTTGGCCCCTTAGGAACAAAGATAAATGCTTAAACATTTTTGAAAAATAACTTTAAGTGACTACTTACACCTATTTGAAATAATAAATAAATAAAGTTTATTTTTATTTTATTATTTTATAATTGGGATTAAATATTTGGCACAAACGTTTTCTTTAAAAAATATCTAAAATTAAGTTTAAAACAAGTTTTTTTTAACAATAAAATAAAACAAAAAAATATTGTCCGAGCAAGTTAATGAGATGAAAAATTTGCATTTTCCTGCAATAACAACACTTCGGTCACAAGTCCCAATGTAAATGGTTTAAAACTAAAGTACAACATGTTGCCCTTAAGCGTATTTTCACTTTAATTTCAATCTTAAATTCTACAACATTTTCATGAAGCAACTACATATGTAGTTTAAAGGATATTTTAAAGCGGGTGTTTTTCTCCTTAAGTTTCTGCCTTACCATAGGTACCCACAGGTGGTCTATACATTGCTGGCAAACTTAAAACTTGGGGCAAATTGAAAGCATATTTACGTTGATTGATGTTTTTAAAGACGTTATCCATACGACAGCCCTCACTTCTGATGGTATTCAAGACGTATGGAACACTTTTGGCAGGCAATTGAAAATCTTGCACCAGCACCCTGCACTGTTCTAATGTAACGGCCATACCAGTGCGATCTTTAGCACTTTTACAGGACGTAAAGCGTAGACCGGACATTAGACGGCAAGCGTCTTCGGCTAAATGTAGAATTTTAACATTTTTCGATACGTTGGCCTTGAGTTGTTCTTCCATAAAGTTTAAAATAGTCAACAGAAGTTCGGAGGCTGGTTTATGTGGTTCATTTTTACTAGGTGTTTCTGGTGCTTGCAGGGGCAATTTTCGAAAACGGGAATAATACTGTTTAAGTCGTACATAATTGTCCCAATTCGAACGATGCTGTTCCCTCGTACGTCCCACAGCCTCGGCTAAAGTGGCCTTTTCGTTAATGCCAATGTTAAAGAAAACTGGTGTAACCTTAAAGTTGACCGTCTGTTTGGTGCTGGATAAAAGTGCGTAAACGTGTTCGGGTATGGGTAGAAAAACACTTAGCGATTGCCTTGAACCATTTACTCGAGGAGTTGGTATGGAATGCTGATCGTTGCCTGGTAAATTACAACGCACTAACACAAATTCGACAGTCAATAAATCTTCAATAGCTACACACATGTCACCCCACATATCTATTTCGCCTCCATAAAGCGATAGTAAACCCTCAAAGTAGGCCAAGGGGCCCAAGCCGCATAAGATTTTAATGAAATTTTGCGTTATCTCATTGCCCCATAGTTTAGCCATTAGGGCACTGACAAGGGCAGTTAAGGCCTGTGAAAAGCAAACATCCCTTCTGTACATGATTTCCAAATTAACGCTAGTTCTGTCCATATTCTGTTGTAGACGTTGCACTGAATGCATAAGTCGAGCCGTCTTTAATAGGCCATCCATGGCATGTCGTAATTTACGCATAGATGGTCGTAACTCGGATGTCCAATCGGTAGTAAGAGATAAGTCTAGACCTGCAAATAAGTAGTTAAACTATAAATAAAAAAGTGTGGTTTTAATTTAGTCATAAGACTTACCGTCTGTAAATTTATTCCCTTTCTTTGTGGATGATGTCTGGTTATCATTCCCTATCACTATGGGCTGAGTTAAATCCAAATTTAATCTGTTGCTATTACCATTGGGTGAATGTCCTCTTTCTTCATTTCTTTTTTGAGGTTCGGCACATAAACTGGTTTGGGAATTACTATTGTGCACAACATCTGGCACTAAGTTATTGCTAAATCCTGATCTTCTCATGGTCACTTTTGGATGACGTAAACGTATTGCAGGACTACCGCAACGGCCACAAAGAAATTTAATTTTACTTACTAGACACATGACACTGGCTTCAATATTCAATTGTGTTAAATCTAAAGGTTCTGGCTCCTCGGTGGGCCTATAATAATTGGCCGAAGGAGAAATACTCATCATTTTTGTGTCCAAAAATCGTGCATTACGCGTCGAAGCAAAAACTGAACAGTTACTCATTTCATAATCACAATCATTGTCCTCGGCTACATATAAGGTCCGGTGGGGTGTTTTCATAGGTATTGAATGGTTTGGTGTCTCATCTAAATCAATAAGCTTAATAGAACTAGTGATCAATTGATCTTCGTCTTCTTCATTAAAATCATTTTCGTTGTATTTAATATTTGAATTGAGATGTACCGGAAGCGATTGGAATGTGGCTTCCTCATCGTTTAAATTTTCAATGTTCTGAGAATATTGCTCGACTTGAGATGACTTTTGTCTAGCTCTTCTTTGCAATTGCTCGTTGTAAGCGCGTACAGAATGTTGGAGGCTATGTATGGCATCAATGTCCATTGTTAGGGAAGGTGAGTGTTTTAGTTGCGTCAAACTATTGGAGCGTACAAGTTTATAGTTGCAATTTGTAGTAGGAGTCTTAACTCTGGGCCACAAGTCTGGTGGCGCTATAACAGGAGTGGAAAAATCTTCCAATTCGGGTGATTTTAATTCCAAATCATTCAATTGTTGAGTTATCGTGCGAAATGGTGACATGGGCTAAAAATACAAAAAAAAAATTATGTCATAAAATCTTTTTCTAGTAGAAAGTTATTTTTGACAGTTAGACAACGCTTAGTGCGCTGATTTAGGTTTGAATGTTAATTTTTTTTTAGTCGTATTGGAACAGCTTTTTTCCTTTTGCACAGTGTTGTCGATTTTATGAACATATTGTACATACCATTAAAACATTATCTGGCTCCTCGATTATACGATGCTGTTCTATAAAAGTGAATGCTTCTTCTACCAAATTTGGCTCCCAAATATTTAATAACGTCTTGGTTTTTGTAATCATTTCATTGCACAAAGGCATCATGCCCTTTTGGTTTTTCTGCTTTGCCAATGTCAGTAACTGGGACATGATCTTAACAATTTCTTTGCGTAATTGTTTAATTGCTTGCACCGCATCATCTGCCGATTGTACCTTGCAATTGTTGCTGATTTCAAATTTTGAAGGCGATTCTTTTGCTCCTTGTAAAAGTCTAGCGGTTAAAAATGCAAAATTTTATTAATCGAAGTATGTTAATGTTTATGTAGTTTTGTGATTTCTCATATAGCTTCGTACTTAATTAAACCTCCAGATTTGTGAGTTTTTCCAGCGTGTCTTGTAAATGCTCCTACCGTTATAATGTCCAATACACCAGTGCGATTTAAGGAATCGTTTTGTGACCACATGCGTTGTAAATGTAAATTTACTGGTACAAATTCCAAAGATTCGTCGGTTTTCACTGAGGATCTTTTAAAGAAATTACCTAAAAACAGAATCGTTAAGAATATTTAAAATTGTCACGTTAATTTTTCATTTCGCAGTCGTTTGACTTTAACGTGCTTTAGAAAATTACAAATTTCTGTCAAAAATAGTGGATTTTGTGCTTTCGGCAACCGAATTTCAGTTGCGTTGTCAGTTGCCAAAAATGGTATAACAAAAGGCAACTGGCAACTAGCAGCTGTCAATTTCAGTTGTCAAGTTTAATTTTAATGTCAACTGTGAAATTGTAGTTGCCAACTGGTGACGCAACTGAAGTTCGCTTGAAATCTATAATCGAGCCCTAGATTGTTCTCTGCATCATATCTTTCTTACCTTCTTCTTTAACAAGCTGCTGTAAATTTTGTTTGGCTTGTGAATAGCCATTTAAAAGTTTCAAATGTTTATCCAGTAGATCCATTTGTTTATGCCTCCATTCACCGCCAAGTTCACCCATGCCTGAAATTTCTTGCAGCAATTCCTTTTCACGCAATATCCAAATTGATCTGTGGGGTGGGTGTTTCAAAAGAAAAAAGCTAATAATCTGTTTCCTTTAATACGATTTATGTATTAAGGATTGTAACTTACAATAATTGCTGAGGAATACTAAAACACAATTTTGACTCCATTAAAGTTTCGTGAACACTTATGTCGGCTCCTAAACTAGAGTTCAGCCGATAAGTATGTATCTGAAATGGGGGAAAATTATAAAAGAAAGGTATCGAATGTAATTATTTAAAAATTGAACGTTTATTAAATAAGTTTGGTGTGTTTTTTCCTCGGTTTCGAAATCATTTTTTTTTTCTTGGAAGTTTCCTATAGAAATTTTCACACACACCTTTGGATTAGCAAATATCCTTTGTATACTTCCTTGAAATGGCACAAATAGTTTAACACCCAATTTGGGCGGTAAAGATTGTGTGCGTCTATGACTTTTAGTTTGCTGTTCGAAGACCTGTGTGGTAGATCGTGGTGGAGGTTGCAGTTGCATATCAGTGTCTGGAGCCCAAGACGCAATATTTATGAATCCACATTCACCATGCACCGATCTTAACGGTATGCGAAATCGTGTGGCGTCCTAAAACAGTTTAAATATTATTATTCCAACCATAGTTTGAGCGAGTTTAGACGGGCGAACATTTGGAAGGAAAACATTTAGTTTGGTAGCATATTACGGGTGGGGAAGAGAGTCTCGTTTTGTGTTCGGTACTCTGCGATACGCTTTGTTTACATTTACTTTGCTTTATTTCTTTTGTTGTTGTTGTTGTTGTTTTGTGTGGTTTTAACAACAATAATAATGTAATGTTGCGACAAAATATTCGTCTGTGTGAACGCGAATAAAAAAACAATGGAGAATTCCGGATGTTTTGTTTCCAAATGTTTTCTCGTCTAAATCAGGACTTTGTAAGTGTAAAATATTGTTATTAGTTTTACCTGTATTGCGCCTAATACGACTTCAGCATTACCAATGGGTACCGACGTTGAGGAGACCTTTTCACGCACGTCATAAATTGTAAACCTAAGCGAAGTATCGGCATTGAAACCATCACTATGTTTAAAACTCATTGTACACAAAAATTGGGGATTTTTACAATTTTCTATTATTTCTGTACGGGCATAGTCGCGCCACACTATATCATCTCCCGAAATAAGAACAGCGCACACAACTCTGGGACAGGGCAAACGGCCATTGTCGGCACATGGTAAATTATCACACGATAAAGCTGATTCACAAATCGGTATTTCCGACAAATCTGCAAATTCAAATGTATAATAGAAAGTTCATTAAAACTTAACAACTTTGTATTAGAATATAATAGATAAGAGTTATGGACATTACCTTTAAACAAACTTTACAAATAAAAACTCTCTGTGTTAGTAACGTTAGAATTTAAATAGTTTTTGTTTTATTTCAATTTATAGAAAAATTAATTTTATAAAAGGTGGGACAGACAATTGAAATAACAATTTAATACTACAAATATTCAGACTGAGAAATTCCATTTTAAAAATTATATAAATTAAATAATAAACTTGAGTTTAATTAATTTGAATGTTGAAAACTATTTTTTTGTTCTTTTTTAAGTTTGTATAATAAATATGTACATATGGATGTTTACATATGTTTGAATACGCATTGAAACCAAACCAATTTCCCTGCTTTTCGAAATAATAGCAATAACTTAAAATTAGTTTGTACAAAAAAAGGCACAATTTGAAATTAAAAGAAAATTTAAATTTACAACAAAAATAGAAACATAAGCAAACAAAAAAAAAAGAAAAACAAAAACCAAATGTTAAAATTGTATAAGATCACCTTCTTCGACGTTTGTTTTTGTTTCCTTTGAATTTTTAACCAAGTTAAGATCTAAAAGTCCAGCCAACATAGTGGCGTCATTAGCGGTTGTATATAAGGGTAAACCCTTTTCAATGCGGTTTCCCATAGTTGTAGCAATTTGATCTTCCAAATATTGAATTTGTTTGTTAATATATGAATAGGAAGCCAATTGAATGCTTTTAACCCAATCCAAACGTTCTTTGGCGGTGCGTGCTGAGATTCGTTGAGGTAAACTGCCTTCAAATTCTGTAATACACATATTAACATCATAAAAATTCCTTTTTGTATTTTAATTTTTAAGTCAACTTTCCTAATATAAATACAAAACCATCAAATTCCCTTTCCTCGCTTCTGATTAAAGGTCGGCAATTCTCTAAAACCAATACACCGGCCGGCTGTGATAGTGGATCGTGATCTTTAAGATAAAATAATAAATTACCTCGCAATTTACACCAACGAGGATAAGTTACTGAAATTAATAAAAAAAAAAAATTATAAATAAATTAACGTGCTGTTTGTATTGTACATAATTCAAGTTACATAGGGCTAAAGTTAAGTGACAATTTTTGTAGGTGATTTATTAATTATTGTAACGAAAACAAAACACCCACAAAACTTTCACCCAAAGCCTTCTTTGGATTTTTAAAACCGCACATACGAACATAAGATAAACAAGTAAGAGCGCAATATTCGGCTGTGCCAAATCTTGTATACCCTTCATCACGTGTTGGTATATAAACAAAACTCTATTTACGGATTTATGTTTGTTTGTTTGTTCGTGTGTATGTATGTGTGTATGTATTTACGTGTTAAAAGGTTAAATTAACTTATTAAAAAAAATTTTCGTTCGAGTATTTATTTTGAAAACGAAAACCAATTTTCGTTTATTACAAAAATTTATTTTTATTTGTTTTTGCAGAAAGTCAGAAAACTTTATTTTTTCTCGATATAATTATTTTGTCCATATCTTTGCAGATTTTGAGCCTTTTAGTCCATTTTTTCAAATATCCAAAAAGGCATTTCTTACACACAAATAAAATTAACAGACATACAGACACACATAGCTAAATCGACTTCTCTATCTATAGCAATCCCAAATATATGTATATACTTTATAGGGTCGCAAATAAATATTGTAAAAATAACAAACGGAATGACAAACTTACATATACCCTCCCTTGCCACCAGTGGTGAAGGGTATAAAAAAAATATAAAACTTATTAGAGCTAATTTTTTTATTATTTTTGTTGTAAAGCTTATTTAATGTTTCTTTATAAAAGTGTTGCCGTTAATTGTGTTATAATCCAAAAATTTGGAATTTGCGTTTATAGATTTTGAATTTTTATTTTATATAGCAAAATAGCCTGACTGAGATTTAAATTTTTCTTTTCAAAAAACTTTTTTTCGAATTTTATTTTTTATAAGGAGCAGAAATAGAAGTTGTTGCTTGATAATATCCTTTTCAGCATAGGAAGTGTAGGGTTAAATAAACAAAACATTTAACGGTTTAGATAGAGAATAAACTAATAGAGAATACAGTCATTAATTTTTTGCAGAGATAAAAATATTATTGTTGCCTTCTTGGTTATGTTTCTCTGGATGTCTTGTGGTATATAAATAAGCCCAATAAGCGATATTAATTCGCTGATAATAATTATTATAAAGTATTTAACAAAATATCATAGTTACCATCTGTTTTGCGAAAGAACCCCTCTTGTCTTTCAGTTATAATTAAAAGTCCTTCTTTTTCGAATTTTGTAGTCGGATTTGAGGCTAATGTCGCTAATTCGGCTTTATTGAAACGCATATTTTGCAGCTTCTATCGGCTGAAGTCGTGGAGTCTGCGCAAATCCGAAATTTGGCCAACAAACAAGAAACACAAGCCAAATGAATCTCAAAAACGTCTGAGCAGCTGCAAAATGTCTATTAAATGTATTAACATTTGTTATAATACCCAACTAAATTAAAGTGTTAAATTAAAAAATACAAAAGCTGAAAATAAAACAAACCGTAAAAGAAAAATTAATTTATAAGAAACAGATAAAGCAAATTGTTTACATTTAAAAATGAATACGATGTATATGGGTCTTAATCGCTCTTTATTTTTTTAAACTTTTAATCACTCAGTATAAGCTTATTTTTAATTATTTGGTCTGAATAAGTTTTTTTGTGTTTCTTTTTAATAATATGACGTTTAAGATAATCGTGGAAAGTTCACTTCAATAACCGACAATAGCCAGCAACCAATTAAAGATGTTATTTAGTTTATTCTCTTTAAATATATATGTACATAACTAAATATGTATTTAAAGTTGAAAAATATATACATCTATATAGGTACATAGGCATATGCAAAAGAATAACGTTAATAATTGACCAACTGTCTGACAGCACAAATGCATAATCCCTCCCGATTTATAACTCCATTAATAAGGGGCTTTAAAAATTCAAAAATTTAGGGGACAAAAAAAGGTAAAAATTATATTTTGGTACTTCCTTGGTACCCTGTGTAACAACTAAACCAATAAATGTAACATTTTAATCGAATAGCGTTCGTCACTACTTGACAAAATATGAATGAAAATTGTACTTTTTAAACTTAAAAAAAAAGTATTTTTAAGCTTTAATATAATTCGTGAACATTTTTTATTAGCTGTTACGATTATATCATTAATTTCAAACAAAGTTTCGATACTAAAATGGGGGGAAAACGGGAAAATGTCTGAACTACACTACATACATACATTTTGCTTTGTATGTTTATGAAAAACCATTATTCGCTCTCTTTGAAGTAAATCAAAGTAGTGTATTTGTATAAATAACAATGAGAAACAACATACATAGTTTCAATAAAAAATGACAGTTAGAGGATACGTATGGAATAAACTCCACAATAATGTTAACTTTGAATTTGTGGGTATAAGCAAAGTTAGACCAAATAAACTCATTAATTATGCTTATTCATTTAATCAATTTTTAGCTTATTTTTTTAATGTATTGGGACCACCTGACGATATGTTTTAACAAGTTGGTTGGTTTTTTTTTTCTTCTAAAAATTATCGCTTTTTTTAATTCAAAGTCCTATGCAAAGAAAAATTTGAAATAACTACAGAACCCAAATTCCATTTTTCTGTTTATTAATCAACAATCCAAAAGGTTAAATTATTCGTCTTGACTAACTGATACTATTGCTTGTACCGGAATCAAATTCAAGCCATAGCGGCCAAATACTTTCGTGTAAGAAAATATATACCTATCTACCCACCTAGCATTTGGAAGATTGTTTTGTGATTAATC
>NDXZ01125447.1:0-10196 GCA_003055125.1 Paykullia maculata | reverse complement strand
AATTTAAACATTTTTTTTTAAAGTTCTAATGTATAAAATTGTACCTTTTCAGTTTAAATAAACTTTGAAAACATATGTCTTTTAATCTTTAGTGATCATTAACCATATTGTGTATCAACACATTTAATTGTCAAACGCCTTTCAATTAAAACCAGTTCAAAGTACTTAACTCTTTTAAAACTACAATTTTTAAACAATAATTGCAATGATTTCTATCTTAACTGCCTGGCCCACAAATGCAAACGATATTTTCGTTTCGAATAAATATATTTCAAACAAAAACAAATTTAAACTATTTTTCTTAGAACTTTAACTGCCTGGCCCACAAATGCGAACGATATTTTCGTTTCGAATAAATATATTTCAAACAAAAACAAATTTAAACTTTTTGTTTTTGTTTGAAATATATTTATTCGAAACGAAAATATCGTTCGCATTTGTGGGCCAGGCAGTAAATTTAAACTATTTGTTTTTGTTAAAAATATATTTATTCGAAAGAAAATATCGTTCGCATTTTGTGGGCCAGGCAAAAAATGAAATAGAAAATGTTTACACTTTAATAAAATATTTTTATTTTTTTTAATACTTAATTTTTTTTTATTGTTAAAGTAGGTCCAATTCATTATATTGACATGTGGTTAACATTTGAAAACGTTTTTTGCTCTCGTTGATTTTAATTTTTTGTAATGAGGTTTTCTCTCTTTTAAAATCTAGATGATATTACATTGTAAAATAATACATATATCTTCCTTAATATTTGATCTTATCTCCTACGCTTCATAAATTATTTGAAAATGAAATTGTTGCCTTTTACGGCTTGAAGGCAAGTTTTGAGGAAAACATTTTAAAAGTTTTAAGCAAATTGTTGAATGTGTATAAAAGTATGTGTATGTGTGTATGTATGTATGCATTTTTGTATGCTTGTAGTGCAATAAAAAAAATGTGAAATTTATTTATTTATTGTGCCACTTTTTTGATCTTATTTTTTTGAATTTTTTCATAGAGTAATGAAAAATTTTCCTCTTTGCCATATACTACAACATTAATAAATACTCGTCTGTCTGTTCATTTGACTTGGTGTCTTTCTGGTAGACTAAATCAAATTTACAAGCGGGAGTTTGTAAAATTTTTCTAACTTTTTTTTTTATATTTTCTAAAGCTTTAAAATTGCATTGTATGGCTGTATATTGAGCCTTAGTTTTTTTCTGCAGATTTAAGCATCAATTTATTTCATTTTTTTTGCACTCTAAAGCCTGATTGGTTTAGTGTATGCGTGCGCGTTTGCTTGTTTGGTTTCCGATCTGGTTATTTTTGCACTTTGATTTAGGTAAACTAATACGGGCAAAATACAAAAATGCTAAATGATAAAAAAAATTGCATCTAAAATAAAGTCATAGTATTCAAATCATATTTCTTTCTATTTTTTTTTTGTCTGTCATTTTACCGTTGTTTGTGCAGTCTGTCTAGTTTTTGGGGTTTTCATTGTGCATTGCGAATTTCAAACAACATACAATGATCGATTTATTTTGTTTATATTTTAATCTCATGATGTCAATGTGTCACTGGGTTAATAGTATGATTTAGATTTCAGAATTTAATACTTTTGCGAAAAAAAACTAGTTGAAAAGCAAATGTAAATGATAATCGATAAATTAAAACTAAATTAAATGTTGAAATTCTATTACATTTCTATTGAATTTTTAGGGCAAAGAAAGTAAATGTAAGAAAACTTAAATAAATAAAACAAACAAAAAATAACTTTTCCACATAAAATTTTAATTTGAAATTAAAAGCAAAAACAATTTCTAAAAAACCCGTTAAATCAGAAAAAAGGATTAATTTTAATAGACTAAACCTACAAGACAAATAATTGATATTATTCTTTATATATAAAAAAAGTAACGTTTCTGACTGACTGACTGACTGAATAATTCATAATCGCACAGCTCAAACAGGTAGAGGAACACTGTGGATTACTCTCCCGTTGTATAGGAATTTTTGAAAATACAAATGTTTAGGGGGTAAAAAAAAAGCAGAAATTTTAATAAAATTTTAATTTAAAAAGCATATTAAAAACTTTAAATTAATTTTAAGTCCTTCAGAAACCAAACCAGAAAATATATCATCAATATTAATTAATGGCTTTAATAAGAAAAACTATTAAAAATTTATTAAATTTAAAAATCTAACTTTAATTTTGTTTACATTAAGCGTTGACTTATCGTTTGTGGATTTAAATGTAGATGTAAAACACAAACCATTCATTAATGAATTTTAATCTTTTAAATTTTTTTGGAGAAATTTTTAAACCATCTAATTGGAAACGGAACTATAAAAATTATTATATATGTTAATAATTTTATTAAAATTATTTAACAAGTCGTTACGAAAAGTTTTTCATATATTAAAAAAAGAGGACGTATGATTGATATTAATTGGGGGATTAATGAAGAAAATCTTAAACAGCTTTGGTAACTCAAATTTTTAAGTGCCCTTTTAGAGCCTTGATTTCATCCTTAGCGAAACACAGCAACTTTTTAAACCCTGATAGAAAACACTTTCTAAAAATTCATTTATATACCCTTAAACAACACATTTTTATATGTAAAAATCAAAAACGTAAAATAATATTTAAATAATTAACACTTTATTATCTAAATACCAGCTTTAAGTACTGTCAACATTTGAATCCTTCCTTTATATAAAACACAACAGTTATTGGCTTTTAGCCAAATTTAAGGAAATTTAAAAACTTAAGCAAATGTTTTAGTTAAACAACATTCAGCAACATTCAACATTAAATATTGAAAATATAATATTAACAGCCTTAAAACATAACATTGCCAATGATCTTAATTGCCTGTTCTACTTATGGCTCTCGTCTACATTATGGCAAAATATTTTCACACCAAAACCTTAGGGGGCTTAAAAAATTTGGCCAGAAAATAAAACCTCTTGAGCAAAATAAACAAATGAAAACTCGGGCAAATATGTATATGTATGTATATACGTATTCTGGTTGTATAAAAAAACAAAAAGTCGGTTACTATAAACTGAAAACAAACAAGGCAACGCAACCAAACATTTTATTTTTTTCATATATTGTGGCATAATTATTTTAATAACTTATTTCGTGTTTTTTTTTCCTACAAACCACAGAACATGAAGGCAATAGTCTTTTGTTTTTTAACAGTTTTACGGTTAACAAATCATGATTGTTTATGCCCTAAAAAGAAAACTGAAACTTAAATGGGCCAACGGAAGGGTGCTGTTTTAATTGGGTGTTGGTTGCTTTGTAAAATTGCAACAAATTGTAGAAAAATATATATTTAAAACATCACTTTTACTTTTACAATTATTCTACAATTATTTTTTTCATCATAGTTTTTTCTTGTATTTAGGTCACTATACTGTTGCAGACTAACGTTTATTATTCTAGTGGCTGCCGGCAACAAAAAAAAATATTAAAGGTGCAAAAAATGTGCTTAAAAATCCAACAATGTTAATGTTTATAAAATATTCTTTGGGTCAGGGCTTCCCAATTAAGGTTCCGTTCAAAGTTCAGAAAAAATATAGCAAGTTTTTATGTCTGAAGGGGCCTGTGTTTTAAATTTTATCGAAATAAGTCCAGAAGTTTACTATTCAACGCATTTTTCCCCTTAGTCCACCATTTTGATACTTTTTCACCGTCATTGTAGTGTCAGAATTTTTGTAATTTTATAGATGTCTGCAAATATGTATATAGAAGGAGAGATAAACCTTCCAAAAATGTTTTGCTTTTAAAAAGTACCTCAAATTAAAACATAATTTTTTCACATGCTTTTGAATTTCCATAAAGTAGCAAAAGAAAAATATTCCTATTTTTTTGGAGGAGTGACAAATGCAGTTGAATTTTGCTTCTACGTTTATTGGTTCGTTAGCTGCAAAGAGCCTTAAAAAAGAACTAAAATAAATTTCTTAACCAATTTTACCCCATAGGCAGTCCAAATTTCAAACACCTATCCCCCTATTTTTTGAATAGAACAATTTTAAAACTTTGTTTGTATCTTGTTTAGTTTAGCAGGTAAAAGGTTGCCGTTTTTTCCTTTTTTACCCCCTAAATAATTGAATTTTCAAAAAATCAATTATTAGTGAATCTGCACCATGGAAGGAGGAAGTTACAGTCCAGCTTTCAAATCTCTTATTTTAACCGTTTGGGCTGTGCGTTGATAAATCAGTTACGTTATTATTTTATATATAAAGATTTGATACTAAATGATAGGCTCAAATATAGGATTTTTTTTTCTATATTTATGGTTAATTCTAAATTTTTCTTTTTTTGGAATATTTTCTTTACACTCTTTTTATCACCTTTAAATATAATAAAAAATTTAAAGGTAATATTTTGGGAACCTCAGATAAACCTAAAACTTTTCCAGGTAACTAGAGCATTGCATCTCCCAACACTTTTCGCACCTCAATCCATAGGGATAACCCTAAAGTTTTCTATAAGCAAATTGATAATAATTCAAATTGGCAATTTTAAAATGAAAAAAATCTAAACTATTTCGTAGCTGCTGATAAGTAATTGTTTTTAATATATAAAGTTTTAGGTATTAAAAAGAAATGCCAAAGAATTATATAGAAAATTTGTTAACAGCATTAAATATTTTAAAAATTTTAACAAATTATTAAAGAAATAATATCAATCATACGCCAGGGCATACAAATATAAAAATATGGTAAAAACTATAATTAAAAATAATTTTTAGATAAATTGGAAACTTAATTTTAAATTAAATAAACAGTCTTTATATAAGTAATTCCAGGGGTGTAGATTATGACTTACTTATAGTAAAAATTTCGTTTCCAATTAAAAATCTTTTAAAAATATTTCTTACCAGCAAAATGAGTAATTTTTTGTTTATTGTTTCCAATTGAAGAAAATTTTTTAACATATAAAAAAGAAAACACGCAACCAAGTTTTACAAATGTCAACTTTAGGTGGGTGTGACCAACAAATTTTTTAAAATTATGTTATAAACATTAAAAAAATGCAGCACAATTTTGATGTTGTGACTTAAACATATTTAAACTAAAAAAAAAATTGCTGCATAAATACACTCATAGATATAAATCATATGTACAAACTTACAAATGTTCAAAAAGAAAATATAACAAAACATTTAGCGCGGCGGTATCATGCATCATTTACGGTTAAAGTGTAAATGTTAAAAAAAAGTAAAAGAAAAGACAAAACACAAAACACTTTCAATTTAAATTCTGGTTTGCCACTTTTTTGTCTTTTTTGATAAATTAAAAAATGTTATAAATTAAAGTTATTTTTCAATTTAATTTACAGCAGCAAATAAAATATCCTAAAATTACTTTTATTTTTTTTTTAATTTTTAACATTCTTGAATAATTTGGAAATTATACCAGAGAAAGGGTGCGCCACTATATTTATTTCCATTAATATACAAAAAGAATATTTTTTCCAGTTATGGTAAC
Source organism: Paykullia maculata (assembly GCA_003055125.1). Lineage (NCBI taxonomy): Eukaryota > Metazoa > Arthropoda > Insecta > Diptera > Rhinophoridae > Paykullia > Paykullia maculata. The sequence goes on along the minus strand of NDXZ01125447.1, from coordinate 4,706 downwards.
ATGTGTTCCAGCCAGCAGTAGTAAAACTTTAATATTGAATTGTATAAATTTTATTGTAGAGCAAAAAAAAACAATCAACCATCCGATCCGTGTTCAATGAATTGTAACAAATTGTTTTTGTCTTGTTTTAGTCATGAGGCAGAGAACAATGCAAACGGTAATTTGGGGTAGATGAGAGAAAGAGGAAATAATAAATGCAAATTTTAATTTGTACCTGTTATTTGGATTTTTTTAATGTTACAACTATAATAATGCAACATTTTCTTAAAGTAAATATAATTTACATATATGAACGAAAAGTTTAGGGGATACAAAAAAGAATGTCACATTAAGAGGTCTCATAGTTGTTTTATTAAATATATATTTTAACTTTAAAAAATATTTTTGCCATAAACCAAATAATTTTGTTAAACTATTCTAAAGGTTTTTTTCATTTATTTAATCCCAAGAAATGTCAAAAATGTACAAGTTTTTGTAAAACGGCAAAGAAAAATGTAATTTAATAATTTTATGCAAATAGAGACGTATGATTAATATTAATTTCAAGCATTTTTCCAAAATCATTAATAAAATTTTAACCTACAAAGGCAAAAGAACAATTTTAAAATCAAACAATCGCTTACATTTAGGGCTTTGTATAACAAAAATATTTTCTATGATTTTAAAATCAGAAAAATTGTAGTTTTACCCATTTTCATAAATGTTGTCCTTAATGTTTTCAAAAATTTTATAATTTATATGAAAACAATATTTCATTTTATATTATTTTCTAACACTTCTTAGATACTCAAACTTCTCACCCTTCTTGCAAATAGTTTGTTTGTTTTGCTTCACTTAGAAATTTCGCCCAATTAAAAGGAAGAGAAGCGAAAAATATTTGTTTTTTTTTTTAAATTGCAATAATTTGATTAAATATTTAAGTTTTAATAACTTTAACAAACCACCAGCATAATAGCACAGTATGTGCTTGAATTACCCCAATTATTAAAAAAAGGAGAAAAATTAATGTTTCCCTTTCAACCACAAGCAAAAGAACAGTGGATAACGAAAAATTTTATAAATAAAAAGTTTTTTCTTTACTTCAAAATAATGTTTGAATTTAATTTAACTTTTCCCAGACACTGTTTGTTTGCCAGAAAAATTTTATTTTAAATCAAGGCAACTTTTGCAAGAAGAAGCTAAATAAATGATGCACCGAAAACTAGATAATGGTCAAACACGAAAGAATGTTTATTCCTGCGAAAAAAAATGCCAGAATAACAACAACAAAAATTGGGGAAACTAGAACAAACTTTTCGACATTAAACATCTAGTCAGTAGCAAAAGTAGCAGTAGCAGCAGTATCATCAACATAGTCATTATCCTCATCGTTGTCTTATCATTCCCTGTGGTCGTACAAGTACAACAGTTGCTGTGCTACAGTCAATGGCAGCCAGCAACATTCAATTATAATGAATTCATATTTATGTTTTTTAGTGCATATTTCGTGCGAATAAAAATGAATGAAAATTCTTAACTTTACACTCCGTTTGCGAAATAAGAGATCAAGTAATATTTTCACTGCTACTTCTTTCCCAGATATTATTATTTTTTTTATTTTGTATATAAATTCTTACTTCGTTTGCTAAATGCAAATGCTTTGGGTTATTGACGATAGCGGTAGTAGTGGTGGTGGTGGTATTTACATTTTTATACTTTTACACTATTAACATGCAACATTTTAACTTGTTACATATAAAATATAAAGTTATTAATATTTCCACCTTTGTCTCCCTTAACCCCCTGCAGAGTTTTCTTTTTTTAATTTTTGCAAAAAACTGATATATTTGTGCAGTAAAAACATGGAAAATCTTTTATATCTTTTTAATATTTTTTTCTTCAATTTTAACTTGATGTTTAACGTATATTTTTCACCATTCTTTGCATAGCGTTTTTTAAGAGCGAATTTTAATTTTCTTTTCCTCCTTCTCCTTTCTTTTCATTTTGTTAAAATGTAAAACCACAATTATGGCATAAAGTGTTAAAAACGTAAATGCGATAGCAAAAAATAAAGTTGTAATAAAATTGTGGAAATTATATTTTGCATTTTACAAACAAATTAATATGTTCTCAAAGTATTGCGCTGCTGGTTAAGAGATGTCAAATTGTGGTTACAAGTATTTATTGTTGAATGCAAATATAAAATGACAATGTAGTTGTCAATATTCATGACACTTCAACGTTCTCTAAGTGGAAATGTATGTACATTTAGGCAGCATTTTAACATAAGTGTTTTTTTTTATAATGGACGTCGTATAATTAATATTAATTAGAAGGCTAATGCTGAAAATTGTTTTTTAATTTTAATTGTCTTAAAAATAATTATTAAATTATAATGACACTTAAACGAGAATATATCAGGTTTTACGATGTACTTGACCAAAAAGGTAGATATATTGTTTATAATATGATTTAATTTAGAGGCGCAATGTGACGTAACATACAAAATAAATATGGTTAATATGAGATAATATGGTGTTTAAAATGCAAAAAATTAAAAAAAAAATTAAATTTATATCAAAGAAAATATTTTAAAAAGAATTGTTTTAGATTTTTAAAATCACTTCTGTTTCTAAGCTTGATTTGAGAATTATAAAAAATTATTAGTTTATATTTAAGAGAGCTATTAAAACGGCTCTTATTTTCAAATAAGACTCGAAAAAACTTAAGGCAAATGGGTGCTGGTTCTGTTCTGTTTCAAAAATTTGCTTAAAAAATTATTTAAAGGTAAAATTTCTTTAAAGAAAAATCCTTAAATTTAAATTTTGTATACACGGCGTATGATTAATATGAATAGAGTAGTTGCTTAGGAAAATAAATTATATCGTACGTTGCAGTAAGTCAAAAAAACTTCAAAAAAAGTTATTATATAACTAATAAATTAGAGCTTTTAAGTGATTTAAAACAATTTTATTTGTGTAAGAAAATTGTTAAAACAAAAGACCTTAAAACTAAAAAATTAAGTTTTCAACTTACGTTTTTGTTCAGCTTCTAAGTAAAAATATTCTTTTCTGATCTGAAATTATATAAACAATGTCTTAGTAATATGTTGTCTGGTGTAACATCAAACTTAAAACAATTTTAAATCAAATCAATTATTTCAATTTCAAGTAAACTAATATCAAATTATGCTAAATATTTCGTAAAACTTTAAAATTTCCTATAAAGCAAAGAAAACATTTAGTTTCTTAACATCTTCTTAGTATAAACTCAACAATTTCTTTTGGCCGTAAATTGAAACCCCGTAAATTGAAACAATTTTATTTTTCAGAAATACTTTATTTTGTTAATAAAATTTTGTACTTTTCACCTGATTCTTTATTTTCCTATATACATACATACATATGTACACATGTTTATGCACCTGATGCCAATATCCTTTTAAATTTTCCCTGTAGTATGGCAACAACACTAACAACAACATTTATATTAAAGTGCTATGTAGAACTTACAACAATTGATTTCACTTAGCACACACTCCATATACATTTCTATCTCCTTTATTTTGCCTTCGTTAGAGTGCAAAGTTCTGGTAACCAAAAAAAATCTCTAAATCGTTAGGAGAAGAATTACATTATTACATCAAGCAAAAATATTGTGTAAAACACTTGAAAAAAAGGTTCAGGGCAAAAAAAAGAGAACTTTAACTGAACACTTAGGTAAAGGAAATTTGTATGTAATTTAATTTTTATTTTATATACCGTGTAACTTGTCTTTTTATTTTTTGATATGCCATCATCTGTTTGTAGCTTCTGATTTTCTACAGCTGGATTGATTGTCTGTTGTCTTGTAACACATTATATGTTGCATGCAGCATAGATCGTATTACTAGTTAAGTACATATGTATGTATATTGAAGGAGTTTTTTTTTTGTTTAAGGCAGCTATAGTACATTTTTTGTTTATTCGTTGATTTGTTTTTACAACTAAGCAACATATGTGTACAATTTAAAAAGTAAAGGTTTATATAGGGACTATCAAGCCCATGAAATATTTTTTTATGATTGCGAAATTCATTTACTTCCATATTTTATCTTGGAAATGTTCTTTTAATATTTAAAAACTAGTCGAACTCGCATGAAGCCATTAAATATCCTTCAGGTTGTGTATGAATAATATTAACTTTTTCTTTTTTAACTATATTTGCTTAAAAATTAAAATACTGTTGAAATAGCAACTTATTAATATATTAAGCGAAATGTTAAGTTGCGAAATAAATAATTCTCTTTTGACATATGTAACTTAATATACAGAAACTTGAAATAATTCGCATAAAATACCTCAAATGATTTCCGAGTGCGTATGATTAATATTAATTATAGCTTTTTTTATAGAAACAGCTCTAATTTCCCCATTTTTCTTACGATTTTCAAAATTTCAAATACCGTAAAATCTTGAAACTATAGGTTAATGTTTATTAAAATCTTAATAAAAGCAAAGGCAAGAAAATAATAAAAAAAAATTAATAAAATATTAAAAACAAAAAAGAGAAAACTTTTTAATATTTTAATTTTAAAATAAAGCAATTAAGATAGCCTTTACGCATAAAATAAAACACTAAAAGGTTCTCCTTAGTTACAAAATTAAAATGTTTTTTCAAATTACATATGTACCTTCTCATATAGAGAATTTTTTTAGAAAAAACTATAACATACATCATTATGTGAA
>NDXZ01124595.1:0-18625 GCA_003055125.1 Paykullia maculata | reverse complement strand
ATTTGTGTGTAAGACATGTCTTTTGGGGAATTTTAAAGAAACAATTTTTCGTTTTTTTAAAGCAAAACATTTTTTTTTCGAGATATAAGCAAAAAAAAATTTTGTTTGTTTTTTTGTTTTTTTAACACAAAAATGATTGTATTGGGAAAAAAAAATGTTAGTGTATTTTGAAAAAAATGTACCAATTTACACCCATAAAGAACGTAGTGAAGGGTATATAAGATTCGGTATAGCCGAATATAACGCTCTTACTGTTTTTTTTTACGTTAACCAGATTAATATTGCCACTTCCCTGTAGAATAAAATTTATTAAAATGTTAAAATAAGTGTTATCAATTAAGAATATCTTATGCCAGATATTTTAGGTCGGTCGTTTCTAAGAAAATGTAGCATTTTTATTATATAGGTACTAAAAAAAATTGTTTAAGATCATGTTTTATACGGTATAAAATATATGGAGGAGCAAATACATCGAATAATTATAAAAACAAAATGAACAATAATGTTACCAACATAAGTCTGCAAGACACAAGATAATAAAATGACACCATGCTAGCTACTAAACTGTACTACGGTAACTTTAAATCATTTCTGCATAATAAAGTGAAATATTAGTCTTAAAGTAATAAATAATTTTATTTATTATAATTTCTAAATAAAAATATGATGAACTAGCAACAGTTATATTAAAGACATATCTTTGAGTTGAAGCACTAACTTTTTTTATATGTATTTAAACAACTAATCCAATTAAGTGTTAAAAACAGAAAATTGATGTTTCTTAATTAAAATTTGATAAAACCGATTTATAGTTTTTTTAAGAACGTGATTTAAGTACTATTTTTTCCTGAAGACGTAAAATTTACTATACTTTGAACTACTTCAACTGGTTTTGAACTACTTCAAATGGTTTTTGCTTTGTATATTTTTGATTTTGTACTTTAGTTTTCAATAACAATCCGGTATTTTTGACTGGGGTTAACAAAAGACCTGTTTTACACATACATATATGTGATTCCAACTATTTACAACTTATTTGTGAAGACTAAAGCTCTGAGAGTGCCATTTATTTTTTCTTAATAGTGTATTGAAGCGCATGCATGTATGACTTGTTACTTTTTATGTTGGTATTCCAAGGGTTAATATTTATTTGCATTATTTGTTGACACTTTTTCTGATTAAAGTTTTTATAATATTTTAATATTTTTTTTTAAACAAATTTGTGTGTTTTGTGTCACTTACTAGTATTTGTATTTATGCCAAGTTGTAGTTTTCTTTTTGTGGTAATTTTTTTTACATGTACATGCTCTTTTATTGTTGTTGTTTATCTAAAACATTTCTAAGCAATTAAAAGTTTGACGTTTTCTATTATTTTACCACAGTTTGTTGTCTAATTATTACTTCAGGTGTTGCAGATATTTTCTTATTATTATTGTTATTGTTGTTTTTACCATTGTTATTGTCCTTGCTGTAACTGTATTTGTTTGTATACTACAGACATTCATGCTTACACAAGAGAGAAGTTGATGATGTTGGTTGTAAATACAGGTTACTTAGTAAATACAGGAATGTTTGTCATCAAACTATGCTTTAATAGTCGTACAACAAAACGATTAGTTGATGGTTTTATGTGGGCAGATTGTAAAGTTGATATTTCGGTAGATGTGTTTCAAGGAAAGTATGTTGGTTTTTTTGTATTTAGTTTAGTTACATTTAATTTAAATTACTGATGATTTCATCCACTAAACAATCAAATATCTAAATGTTTTTAATATTTTTGGTGTTTTATCTTTTATTATAACACTAATTAGTTTTGCGGTAAATAGTAGTAAATTTTATATTATTTTATGCCTTATATTTGCTGTTCACTTTAATCAAGCTCAAGCAGAAAACTTTGAATTCTTTATTAGTTTTTTGCTGATAATATAAACTATAAATTCAGGCCTAAGGTATTCAATAAAACCATAGAAATTAAAACAAAAATATTGCAAAACTTATTTAAAACTTGTTATCAGAACTTTAAATAAATGGTAATAGAACATTAAACATTAATGTAATTTGGAAACAATTAATGAAAAAAAGTTCAGAGGCTCCATGATTTGGTCAGCTTTGAAATTTGCTTTCCTTTGTTTGATAAAGTATTGCTAAAAATTCAATAGTTTGTAATTAAGATGAGTAAAGATAAAATATTAAGATAACGATGCATTATGATTATTAAATACAAGATCAAAAATAACCAAAGCTAAGTGCTACAGAAATGTTAAATAAAAAATTTTTTAAACCATTTATTGCTAATAATGGAACATGTTTGTACTGCAAAGTTTAGGGAAATTGACGATTCCAGAAAAGGAGAGAATTATGAGTAAATATTTATTAGAAATAATTTGATTGCCAAGTCAGTACACGCAAAGAAAAACCATGGTTGAGTATGGTTACGGTTCACTGACAATTTTAAAATTCTATGACTTCTGTAATCATTATATGATTGCCACAATCATAATTTGGTTGTTGTCATATTTACGTCAATACTATGATCATATATATGGTTGCGAGAATCATTATATGATTGTCCAAACTATTAACTTGGTTATGGATAATCATATATTCCAAGGGCATCATATATAGATTATCCGTAACCAAGTTTATAGTTTTAGGACAATCATATAATGATTCTCGCAACCATATAATGATTCTTACAACCATAATGACTAAAACCATATAATGATTGCAGTAATCATAGAATTTTAAATTTGTCTGTGATCATATTACCGTAACCATACTCAACAATGTTTTTTTTGTATGTACATATATAAATAATTTCCTTAAAGCATAAAAAGAACACAATTTTTTTTTTATCCTGACAATTATTTATTTTTTATCCTGATAAAACAAATTAAAAACAATTTGAAAATGTTTGCCTTTAAGAATTTACTAATCAAATTTTGCTGTTATAATTTTGCTAGATACGTATTTAATTTATATTTTTCTTAAAGGTTAGATATTTGATTGCGGGTTACAAGAACTTTTTATATGTCGACTAAATACAGTTTTTCAATTGTATTTCCTGAATTTCTTGTAGCCCTCTACAATGACGGAAATCAAAGAGAATTTTCTATACACACAGAGTTTGCCACGAAAGTACTCGCACTAACAGACATGGTGCATGTATGTGTTTATAAAAAGACTGCATTGTTTTCTCTATGGCCCTTCTTCATAATGTAAAGTAATTGTCATTTATACAACTAACGTGCACAAACTCATACACATACTCCAAATGATCGCAATTTCTTAAGCACATGAAAATTACGTTTTCACAAAGATAACCTGTCAGCAAATAAAAGTTAATTAAATAAAAACAAGTAAGTAATTTGTCAATATTTTCTGTCTACTGATTATCTTCTAAGTTGATTAAAAACTTTTGTTAGATACAAATAATTCTGTATATGACTGAATGTAATAAAAAAAAGCATGACAAATCTCTGTAAATTTAGTTTTAAAAAATTTTATATTTTGAATGAATATAACCATAATTTTTGCTATAAAAATTATTTGTGCTAAAATTTGCCTTTAAATTTACCTACATATATATTTATATCCTTCATTTCTTTATTTATTGAGCATTTTAAAAATAATTATCAGGTGTGGTCTGATATTTAAAAATCTAAAAAGGTAGATTTTTATTCCCACAAGTTTATGAATTTTGTCCTAAAACCAATCGTTTTAATGGGGTTTCAAGTCTAACGCCCAATACTAGAAGCAATAAGTAATTTAATTACCAAGCAAATATAAATTGCTTGCAGGGTACATTAAAGAATTAAAACCCACATACATTAATACACACATGCTAACTCTCATTCATTTAAAATAAAGGATGAAAAGAAGTACAATTCTTTCATTTTGTGTAACTACGACTGCTTTTTCAAACAACAATAAAATTTTTAAAATTCAGTTTGTTTTTTGTTGTTGTTGTTATTGTTACTGTTGTCGTCTTTGGAGGTATAATGTGAGTAACAATTGTTTATCTCCAAACTTGTACTTGGGTTGTTTCTGTTTCATACTAAATTTTGTTGTTCACTTCATGCATGCATTGTATGCATAAATTACGGAGATCTCTTTAATTTTGTAAATTTAATAAAAAGTTGAAGACTAAGAGCTTATTAAAAATATATAGTATTAGTTTATACAACTTTTAATTCAAAATAAATGTTATCTTTTAAAATTAATAATTTTTTTAATAAATAAAATGTTTTTTATTACAAAAAATTGCTGTTTGTGTTTTTTAAATAAAAATGTTTTTAAGAACTCTGTATCCCCATTTATTTGTATATTATTTTTTGGTCGCCATGCAAATGTTACCATCCTAATGCACATGCACATCTTGCGAATAACAGTACAGTGGCAATAGTAACTGCAACATTCGTAATACAAATATTTTTCATTTTCTTTTAATATTTATGCTGATGTTGTTGTTTGCAGTGGGTTAGTTTTTCATTCATTTCTCTGTAATAATTTAGAACAACAAAGGCTGTTGTTTGTCAGTAATTCATATGGGTTCATCGTCTCTTACTTTTTGAGTTTTTTTTTGTGTTTATTTTATTTTTTCTTATATGAAGAAGAAAAATATGTTGTTGTTTTTGGTCTTATGTTGTGGCTTTCAGGTTTTGTTTAGTTTTTGACATAAACAATAAGTTCCAATTTTTATTTAATATACAAGTGTTTTTTAGAGCAAGTGTGTGTGTTTTATTTTATATTGTGAAACGACCGGTTTTTACTATACTTTAATAAGTTTTTTGAAAAATGTCAACTAAAAATACTACAATATTTATTAAAACATTATTAGACACAGTGTTTAAACATATTTATCTTTAACGATGAACTCACAATTATTTTATATCAAAGTGTTTGATTAATTTTATTATATAACAGATTGTTCTTTAACTTCTTATTTTAAGATTTTTAAGATAAATTTCGTATTTTAATAGAATTTTTGAAGAATGCCGATGATTAAACAAGACCTTTTTAAATTTTTTGGTTTTCGAAAATGTAAAATTTAATGGAAGTTGCCTAAAAACTAATTACTTATTAAATATTTAATAGACAATGTTAGGAAAAATACAAATATTTTTTTTATAGTTACCAGAATGTAAAAAATTTGATTAAATTAAAAGTCTTATATATATAAATAGATTTGGCACTTTTTTACATAAATGAATAGACATTTTGCGTAAAAATACTGACAATTTAGTTTAACTTAAGATCGATTCATCGTTATGTAAATGAAAAAAAAATCCTATATTTCTCAAAAAATTTCCTATATTCTGATTGTTTGTTAACAAATTTCCCCTTAAAATTTCAATTTCCATGAAATATTTCTTGAAAACATGCTATACTTTTTGCACAAATATTTTAACATATTTTATAAAATTAAAGAAAAATTTTTGTTTACTTCTGACACGTAAAACAAACTAAGAAATATAATTTTGTTTTCTATTTTGTTTCATCTAATATATTGTTTTCTTTCACTCTTTTCTAAGAACTTCTTTGTTAAAACATAATTTACCCTTGAACTCATAAGTAATTAATAAAGTGATTATGCATGACTCATGTATTTTTTTCAAACATTTTTCTTTAATAAATTCAATTTAAGACATTAAAGCACTGTGAAAGATAGTTGAGCGTGCTTTAACGAAATGTGCAAAAGCAACAGAAATTAATTTCTAAGTTAATCACATAGATACGAGTAGTAAGCAAAAACTGTCAGTACAATTCACATGCACATAATCATAATCATACGTCTGCTGCGTACAATTAATAGTTTACATGTCTAAGGGTTTGGCATTCATTTGTAAGGTGTTAAAAAAAAATCGCTATAAAATAAAAATTCAAAACCGCTTAATAGAAAAAAGTAAATAATGAAATATGAAAAGTAAATGTCTGCATTTCTCTACTATTGACACAATTTAACGAGACTTTATTTCTGTCAAGTAATATATTTGTGTGTATTTGTGCACGTAAATAACGTGGTAGTATGTCATTCTGGTTTATTACATTTCTGTGAGTCCCAACAAAATGACATTCATTTTGTCAGACATAAAATGTTTAAATTCACACTGATAAGAGTATGTATATATTCACACATACACATAAATCTATATATATATATACGTACTCAACTATTAATTCACTAGCTTTTGGATATTCATATGTTTGTCTTTATGTTAGTGTAAAGTTGTAAAAAAGTCGAAACTCGTTATAATAGTTTATAGTGTGGCAGCCGACACTGTCAATAAGACAGGCAAAAGTTCGTTATTGTAGTTGCTTTCCTTGAAAAGTGTTGCATGTTAAAGCCATTGTTGCCACTTTAAGTGACACACGCTAAGATAATATTCTATATAAACACAGATATAAGTATGTATATGTTTCTATCAGAGCTTGTATTAAACTATAAAATAATTTATATGAAATCTAACTATGTGTATGCACATATACATATGTATGCATGTATGTATGTATGCATGCATTTATTGATTGTTTATGTACAAAATAATAAAGAAAATTGTACATGATTTTTGCAAAAAACTTGATTGAGTCCTTTTAATTAAGGATGAAATTGACTTTAAAGTTGTCTCGGTGATTTATATACATATATTTTTTTATTTTTAATTAATTTTTAATATTCTATATTAAATAGTTTTCAATTCTAAATAAATTTAAGGATTTAATATATGTTTTTTTTCCTCTTTTCTATTTTGTAAATAAGTTTTGCAATTTTGAATACTGTGACACGAGATTAAAACAGCACACAAATGTATGACGTTTTTTTTCTTTTTAAAAATTGCTGATATTTAGAGTCCTGATCATTGAAATAATTAAAATTTTGTACCATATTAAAGGTTCTCTAAAGATCTATTACACAAAATATTTTTTATTACAGTACATAGCTCCACAAAAAATAGTCAAAAGCCATTAAATTGCTCGATCTAGGCGGCCAATTGACCGGCCCCAAACGTGAAATAAACTGTTCACCACACTCGTCTCTCAATTGGGCCATTGTTTCGCGTGCCGTGTGGCATGTGGCACCGTCTTGCTTAAACCACATGTCAGCCAAGTCTAGCTCTTACATTTTGGGCAAAAAAAAACTTTTGTAATCATCGCACGGTAGCGCTTGCCATTCACATTAACGGCGCCGAATCGATAATTTACGGTCATCAACAATACTGGTGGATATAGCAGACTCAGAAGGTTGCCCAAACTGACCATAAAATGGAAAAAGTGCACTTTCTTAACTGAGCATGAATTTTGATAATAAAATTGAATAATATGCAAGCGTTGTTCGGTTTTAAGTTGATTCATGGTTAAAATAATAAACCAAACTGAACATGTTACACGAAAACAGCTAAACTGCAAAAACAGTCTTGCCAAAAAGAAAGTTGCTAAAAAATCACCCTTTAATACCGTATTGCCATTAAAGATGTGGAAACAAAATTTGTTTACTGATGCTTTTCTATAGTATTTATTAAATATTCTCGTGTTAGGAAAGCAAAAGTACATATTTAGCAAAGAAAGTTTTTTGTAAAATATTATTATTTGCTTTGTTCTAGTGCGAATTCTGCTTAAATCAGAACTTTTTCCCCTTCTTGGTAAACAGTCCCTAACATATGTGACCTATGTCAGCATGTGGTCTTTTAGCTTCAAATATTTCTCTTTATCATTGCTATAAATTTTTAATATTCTGTTTTTTTGTTTAATCTGTATTTTACTATTAAATTTATGTTTAAGTAAAAGTTGGAAATGTTTGGTTGATCTTAGACTAAATATTTTTAGGAGTTTTTAAGAACTTTACCCAGCCTGTTGCTGGTTAATCGAGCGTTTTTTTTAAAGTTGACTTTTTAACTTTTGTTTGAAAACTTCCATACATTCATTTAAGCCAGCAGTTAGATAATACCTGTTCCCTGGTTCTCTGGTGACCTTAGATATTGATAGCGGAGAAGTTGTTCAGGAGAACCTGGCCACTAAGCTCCCCACCTTAGGTAGGCATTGTTTTGCAGACTTTTGCTTGAAGATCTTTTCCTTGACACTTAAACCCACACTTGAAGTAGATAAAACTAAAACATAAGTTTAAAGTTTAATGTCATAGGCTGCGATTATTAAACAGATTTAACCTTAGCGTAATGATGAGGCTTAAAATGTGACAAATAAAAATGGAAGTAAGCTGCGCTAGGTTGGCAACGTCAATGCACTTACAAAAGTCACTATTTAGTCCCTTATTTTTTTAAACAATATTATATAGAATCTGCTTGAACTATTTGAGGTTAGACGTATCATTTTTTGAGATTTTCCTTAGTCTATTTTATAACAAAAGGCGTTAAAAAAGGCGACCAAAACCATTAAAATAAATAAAATAAAAATTGTGTCGTTCTTGGAAAATATTAATGATGATGACGTTAGTATCAAAATATTAATATTATAACTGTTTACAAAGCTCTTTTAAATTCATTTGAATTTCTATCCTTTTCAATTGTAAAATTGGTATATTCAAGCAAATGCTTAATATTTTTAGCAAATCTTTTTAAGTGAATTTTTAACTATATATTAAAAAACACAACATGTAACTTTCTTTGCGATGCTTAAAATAAAATCACTTGAAAATCTTAAAAAGTGCTTTGCTATGTTTTCATAATACATTTTTAAATAAATCGTTTTTCCAAAATCAAACTTTGCTTCATTAAATATCTCTAAACTTAAATATTTATAAAGAAAATGAAAAACTTTCTCTATATAAATCAACAACTAAAACCACGTGCTTTGAGTTACATAAATAAAATTTCAAATCCTTTTGAATTAAATAATTTTCCGTAAATAAACAACATATTAAATCTGAGTCTCAACCTGTGTGCATACAAGTGAATGTTCCATAAAGTGGATAGGGTATGTAAATAAATTTATTTCCTTTTTAATATAAAACAAAAATATTTTGTCTTTGTCAGTGGCAGACACAACATGAACGTAAATATGTTGTATATTCACAAACATAAACGTTTTGTTCAGTTATGATATTAATGTTTTTTTTTATCATTTTTGTATTTGTCAATTGTTTAAAAAGAAATGTGTCACCGAAACCAAATGACTAAAAATACGTGATTTTTAAATTATTTCGTTTATATTTAAAATAAAGTAAAGTGTAGGAGATGTAGAAAGTGTGAACTGTAAAATTTTTTCTAAAAATTATTATTAAGTTCATTGTAGTAATTTGGTATGTTACAAGTTTGTAATGTTAAATAAAAAAAAAGAAACTGTAAGTATGGCTGCGATTCTTTGAAATTGATTTTCTAATAAAAAACTTGTACAAACCATTTCTATTATGCAACGCTTTGTTTCACTCTGTGGCGTGTGAGTGATATCAATATAAATCATACGCATCATGCAATAACAAACTAAAATTTATTGCTAAAACAACGTGCATGTTATTTATATAGTGCTTTGCTACTTGATAAACTAGAGTGGTTTATATTGCTGGGGTTTTGTACCTCACACTTTCGACCTACAATTTCCCAGACAACCCACCTATATCTACCATTTATTTATACATTTTAATATTTTTGTCATTTTTTTCACTCTATTCTTTTTTGCATTGAATAAAACTTTGAAAATATTAAATATATAAATACGAGCGTTTAATTCCACGGAATACAAGCAGAAATGGATGTTAAAATGGGAATTTCGAATGTATATATATTTGTGTTTTGCCATTGTTTTCGTTGTATGTAGTTGTCTGTCATAACTGTGTTAGTGCTGCTACCACCAGCACCACAATAGAGCATGACTAAAAAATGAATATTTTGGCAACATATTGGCACTTGAAAGTTTTTATTTTTGACAAAGGCAACAAATTATATACACTTCTACTACTACAACTTCTACTAAAAACAAAACGCTGTTAAACTGCAAACGTGAATTTTATACAAATTGTAACTTTTTTAAGTTCTATTTTCAAACCAAACAAAAAGAAAATGTATCAATTTTTTTGTACAATTTGTATAAGCTTTAGCAAGAGTATGAGGAAATATTTTAAGTTTTATTCATAAGTTTTCAGTATAAACTAAAAACGATAATATATTGTTTTAAATTTGTTTTAGCAAGTCAGTCAAATGTAGACTAAAACACATGTTTTTTCCAAGTGTGTATTAAGTGAATAAATTGCAACTTTAAGGCTTTGAACTTTTCAATAGAATAAATGACATGTGCCAGTATATTTTGATAGATAATTTATGTGTGTAAAGATAGTTAATAATTTGAGTGGCAAATATTATATTTTAATAGAAAAAAAAACAACCCTTCCAAGCACTTTTATTAACTGACATAATTTATAGTTTTAAAAAAGTAAAAATAATTTATTAATAAATTTAATATGACTGCCAATTGTTTTTTGATTGAATAAGTATTTCAGGATTTGTAGAGTAAATTTTTTGCTTGTTTTGATTGTTTTTTTTTGTATTAATTGGATTATATTTTCTATTTGGATATTAATAAAAATGATTTTTATGTTTTAAATGTAGATTTATGAATTTTAAAAAACTAGCTATCTTTCAAAATAAAAAAAATTTACAATTGAATTGGCCTGATTTGACATTAATGCTTAAAGTACAAAAAATTAACTTTTAAAATTATTTAATTTTTTTTTGTAATTATTTAGTTTTTAATTCTTATGACAAAAAAGATTTTTTTAATCGCTTTACTTAACTAATTTTAATTGCGGTATATTATATATAATAAAGATTTATCTTAAAATTGAAAGTATATAAAACGACTTAACAAATTATAACGGCTTTACCTGCTTTTTTTACGTCTAAAAAGCCTTTTTTATGAAGAAAAGTATTGCAGAAACTGACTATTTTTTGATTGAGGTTTGTAAAGGATAACGTTTTTCTAAAACTACTTCTTAGGATTTGTTCATCGCTTTAAAATTTGTGACTTAGATGTTTAGTTTTATCAGTACTAGAGATAGAAAACAATTGGGATTAATTAAACCGTAAGAAAACTGGATTTTATATAAACTTAAGGTAGAAGATATAAAGAACAATTATTGTATGCTAAAATTGCTGCTAAAACGCTGCAAAAAGAAGCCATTTTCCATCGACTTGTGACTGGAGATAATTAATAACAAACCGCAACATAAGCCACAAAAACTTAAAGCCAAGTAAAAGATCGAAACAAGTTGCCCTAAGTTTTGCGAATAAGTAGATTTATTTTGTATTATTATTTGTTATAATCTGGTAAAACCTCACTTCAGTTAAAGTTATTAAAAATTTACTTAAAACTTAAATGTAAATTAAGCTTTTTTAAATGTCTTCGCAAAAAACTTAAAAAAACTTCTATTTATTTCATTTTTAAGAAAAAACTGTGCTTTGTTCAATTTTTGGTTTGCTTTTATTATTTTCAGGCAAACAAAAGAGCTCCTTTGAATGTGAAAGTAAATTAACAATCACTAAAAATGTTTTTCTTTTTCATTTTAAGAAACTTAACTGTGAATTATAATTAAAAAACATACATGTAGTTTAAAGACCCTTTACCTAAGTTAAACAGTCTGAATTTCTTTTTGTGTTGAAATAATTGTAAATAGTGAATCTATAATGACAACGTGCGCTTATAATATATTTTCATTTGTGATATTTTATTGCTTATCTCTCTGTTTGTCTGTCCGTTAACCAAATGGGGACTCCCAAGAAAGTTTGATATTAAAAATATCCCAGGAAAAATGGGGAGGTATTCTAGCTCTTGTTCCTGAATTTTATATTCTAAAACGGCTATGTTAGGCAACATCTAAGTATGTTTATAATTGCCTTTATTTGTAATACATGTCTCATGATTTAAATATAATTGCTCATTGGTAAACAAAATTTTAAAAAAAGTTATGACTTGCAATTTAAATTTTATAAAAAGAAAATTGCCTTTGCGGTAATGCAATTGATTTTCAATAGCCAAATTACGTTATTTCTTTTTTTTAAGTGTCAGTCCGCCTATAAAAAGCAAGCGCTTGTGAATACTGATACTGTTTGAATTTGATTAAATTTCTGATTTAATCAACAACAATTACTTACTTAAAAAATTTATTAAAGGCAGGAAAGGATTTACTGTTTAATCGTCTTATCTTATTTTATTAATGAAAAAAAAAAACAAAAACGTAAATAACCTAAATAGATACTTTTCAGCTCGTTGGATTGCTCTCGTCCTACGACAACCGCGTGTTAAATTCATTGATTTTTCACCAGAAATAAAACTACTTCATGTTAATGAAATGAGTAATAACTTGTGTGCTCCTTTTTTGCTGGAATGCAATATTTTGTAAATATTTTTGTTTCTACTTTTCTAAACAACATAATAATACTTAAGTGCAACTAAAATTTTTAGGATTGTAATACTTGTAAAAGATGTGAATCTTAGGAGATACTATATTAAAAAGAAAAGTATAAGTCAGCTATAAAGGAAAGCCAAAGCTTAGAAATATTTTTAAAAATAATATGAAGATAAGGGTATTGTAGAACAGGAGTTCTTGCTGGAATAGCTTAAATAAGGGCGATATAGATATAGAAATAGATTATTTGTAAGTTGTATAGAAAATGCCAGGTTAATTGCAAAAATTTTTTAGAGAGAAGTCGTACTAAAACTAAAAAAGAAAATCAATAATAAAAATAAATTAAAGTATGTATATATTTATATACTTTGTAAGGCACCATTTAAAATGGCCCGAGTGAAAATAGGCCCCAAAATCAAAAATGAAAAACGGCCCCAAAAAATTCTGCCACATCGTCGTGACGTAGTATCCATGACTAAATTGTTATAGAGATCATAGGATGCAGTTGGTCATTTTATCAAAAAAATCTTTTACTTTGCGAAGCCGGTGTTTGAAAAGCAACAGAATTGGAAGTCCCTGTGCCCGGCCGAAAGCTATAGCAAAGTCGGCGATTCGAGTCCACCGGAGTTATTTTTTTCTGCGCCCGGCCGAAAGCCGGCTGTCTTAACAGCTTTCTTTAGGAAAGTATTTAATACTAGTAAAATCCCATTTTCATAAACTCTTTTCAGTTAACCATTTTGAATGGTATCGAAAAATAAAAAAATGCCCAAGGATTTT
Organism: Paykullia maculata; assembly: GCA_003055125.1. NCBI lineage: Eukaryota > Metazoa > Arthropoda > Insecta > Diptera > Rhinophoridae > Paykullia > Paykullia maculata. The sequence goes on along the minus strand of NDXZ01124595.1, from coordinate 5,496 downwards.
AAGAATTTTGGGTGATTTTTTTGAGAATTTTTTGGGGCCATTTCTGATTTTTTAATTTTCAATAGTATCAAAAAATTTTAAAATGAAAAATGGCCCCAAAATTAAAAAAAAAATTGCGATGATTTCAAAAATGAAAAATGGCCCCAAAATATAGGAAAAATGTCCCCAATCTTCTGTGTTCTTGTTTTCAATGTCAAAAAATTGGGGCCATTTTTCATGGTGCCACTTTGTAAGACAATAAAAAATATGGCTCCTCAGAAATATGAGCATTATGAGCTGATAATTTTGTTTAAATTTCGAATACTTTGGTAAAATTTTGCGGTTCATTTAAAGGCAAAAATTTTAAATCGTTTGCACACACACAACTAATATTTAGTAATGCTGTTATTGAAACTTCTTTGATCAAGCAGATCAAGAATATAACAAAAATGCTATATCGCTTCAGTAATACAAAACAAACAAAACAAAACCAGAAATTTGAGATATTTGGAAGTTTTCCCAACTACATTTTAGCAGTAAAAAGCAGAGACCAAAAATAACGATTATAGTTAAAGTTTTTGACTTAAAAAGTCAATATAATATAAGATGTATGGGAAACATGATATTTTACCTAAACATTTTTAATTTTTTATTTTTTATTTTTGAGCTTAAGAGATATTTGCTGTTAATTTATCTTACTTATCATATCTTTGTTATATAAAACTTAAATATAATCGGCTTTTTTTCCAAAAAAAATAACACACATAAATAATTGTCAACCGACAAGTAAAATACAAAAATTAAAAAATAACGGGTTAGTCGTAATTTATTTTTATTGCTCAAATTGGTACGATCCCTGGTTAAAAGGAAACGGAGGATTTATAAGCATCAACAAGTTTACGACAAGATACCAAAAATCTAAGGTGAAATAAATATCTAAATGATAGAAGAGTTTTTAAAAAATTTTAAGCAAAACTAAATATGCGTACATTTTAACAAACTAATTATTATTGTTTATTTAAAAAGATATATTCCTTTTGAAATTCTCTGCAAAATAAGGTGGTTCGGGGCTCACCTTGCAACAAAATCTATGATACAGACAAAAATCTATGATACAAATGTAGACATTTGTATTCTACTTTATATGGTAAGTATTTTATTACAGGCGAAGCGAAATAATTGTTTTTGTCATGCCAACATTTTTGCGATTATGTTATTAAAATATCTTTTAAAAGTTGTTGTAACTCTTTGAAATAAAATATCTTAAACATTTTATTCCTCACTGTAGGTATTTTAATGGGTGTTTTTTTTATTCCATAAAGAAAGCTAGTGTTATTTGCATTGCCTATTTCAATAGAATATGGGTGAAAAGAATTGTTATCATATAAAGAATAAAACTACATTTTCAACCAAAACTTAAACCAAAATATAAAATACAAATTGTATATTCATATAAATTTCCTTCTTGTCTTTGTATTACACATAAATATACCGAAAAATACTAAATAAAAAACTATTCTATATAAAATAAAAAATAAGTAGGTCTACCTCAAACACCAGCATAGAATAAATGGGAAAAGGAAAAAGCAAAGCAAATGTACAACTATAAAGGAGATTGAACAAAACAAAATACATTTCCGTAAAACAAATAAATCCTTTTATTCTTCCCTATTCTCTTTTATTTTCTATTTATTTAGTTCAAATGGTTTTCCGGTTGGTCTATGATTAGATAATTCTGTAGGTAACTTAGTAAAACACTGGAGAAAAAATGCTAACGATAAACATTTCTATAAATATCGAATTATTTTTTTTTAAGTAAGCCGTAGTTAGAGTAGCTCTCTATTGCAGTAGCAGCCAGCATAGAATAAATTTCACTTAGTTTGAAAACTTCGGCTGTGTACAGATTTCTTTCAGATAAAAGATAAAAATGACATAAAACATGATTTCTTTTATTAAAAACAAAATTAATGGGAGAAACTTTAAAGATTTGTCTATCTTTACTAGATAGTTAATAATTTAAATTATGTCTTAAACAATTTGTTTAAAAAAAACTACTAAGGCCATATGCTAAACATTTTTGTTACAGTTAAGTTGGATCTGTCATTTCAGAATTTTTATAACTCTTATCGTGTTATATCGATATTTTAAAGACTTACATAACGTTTATAAGGGATGAGCAAAAATATCCATATATCAATATATATATATATTTTTAATAACAATCGATATATTTACTCGATATTTCATTTTGCAATATATCGATATATCAATACTTTTTCTTGCAATTTTCTTTCGATATTTTTGAACTCTGGTTTTGTATTTTATGCTATTAGTTTGTAAAAAAAACTTCTTGTCACAGTCTTTATCAAATAGAAGGTTAAAATGCTTGCATTGACAACAACTGCGCGACAAATTCGATCACATTTAAGGTACAAATTTTTTGTGCAAATAATTAGTGTTGAATATTCTTATGTTGACTTGCAGTCGGCGATAGCTGTTGCTGTCTATTGTGCATACATCTTGTGAAAAATGTGTCAATTGCATTGTTTTGTTTCTAACTTATTCTTAACAAAGTTTTAAGCCTATAGTACACGAAAGGTAAAAGCAACATGCGCATATGATTCTGACGTCACGGAAAAGTTCAGCATATCGGTAACATTTTTTAAATGAGTTGTACGGGCTACATGCGGTAAAATTTATAGTACACAAAATTTAACTGGGTGTATATGTAGGTATGTACGGATATATGTCGATAAATGTTTACAGTTTAGAGCTTTAAAAATAATATTATTAACCAAACAAAATTGTTTATCACCTTGGTTACCGCATGTTATTCCTACTTTATTTTCCAGTTTCATTGTTATTCTTTCTTTTGTTTAAGTACTTGATTAAACAAATGGTTTTTAAATTAAAATTAGTTTCTTAGTTCAACGAATTTTAATTCAATTTTTTACTCACTTGATCTCTGGCTAAAAAACTTAGAAATAAACAATACTCGTATCATAAGTAGGTATATCGTTATCATTTATTTTTATATACATACATACATTTATATAACTACATAAGTATATAACCCTTATTTATTTCACTTTTTGGTTTAATGTCGCTGCGTTTCTTTTGCGAATAATATTTAAAGAGTTTAAACCTATTTTTCTAAAAATAACCTTTTTTTATACAAAAAGTTCTAAAATGTATGCATGTATGAATGTATATGTGTATGTATGTATGGACATATGTCGATAAATGTCGAAACAAAATTTTTTTTTAACCTGATTAACGAATGTTATTTCTACTTTATTTTCGTTTTTTTATAGTTATTCTTTCTTTTGTTTAAACAAGTGGTTTCTAAATTTAAATTACTTTCTTAGTTTAACGAATTTTAATTCAATTTTTTACTTACTTGATCTCTACCTAAAGAGCTTGTGTAGCCATATAATTATATAAGTAAACAATAATTTTTTAGATCGAGAGGTAACAGAGTAGTATATAAGTTCAGTTTAGACGTGGAATTTATTCAATTAATGCTCATTAACGAGTTAAAGAACGTCTAAATAAAAGCGGTTAAGTTTAAAATTTTTTATCAATTCCCGAGCTTAAGTGATATTGGCAAATCCTTTGGCCTTGTTTAAGCTTTCAAAAAAGTGATTTTAGCTAAAGTGTAGTATATAAAAAACGTTATTAAGAGGTAAGTTTATCTGTTAATTTTCATTACTTCATATGTTTTATTAAGTATAACTGTAAAAATTGTTATTATGTTGGATTTAATGATTTAATACAGGATGATATCCTGTATTAAATCAGTGTTGACAATTAAGCCGCAAAAAAACCTATTTAGCCATCAGCCAATTTCTTGGTAATATTAATTATCGGTTAGCCATTTTTTAGCCGTTTTTATATTTACTTAACCATCCTTCATTGAAAGTATTAAAAAGATTTTTAATTATTAAGCCGCAGAAAAGAAACATTTTAATACTTCTAAAAAGTGAAAAGTAGATCTTGATTAAGTGACAGAAAACCCACGATTTTTTTGGCATTTTAGTTTCATTACTTGTTTAAAGTAATGTTTTGTTTTCGTCGCTTGGCATTTTGGCTGTCAAATAACATTTAAGAACAAATCCTTAAAATGACTACAGCAATTATTGCAAATGTGAAATAAATTCAAAATTATATTTGCTGAATACTAACGCAGTTAATATAAAAATATTAATACAATAAAATGCGTTGCTAGTACAAATTAATAACTTATTCAAGCAACTGATAGGAAAAATTAATAAAAAAGAAAAGGTGTTATATAGTCGATATTCTGAGAGAAATCTGCACAATTGATATTCTGAGAGAGATCTGCAAAAATTGCCTTGACTGCCCCTTGTTTAAAGGCATAAAACCATATGCACTAATATAATAAAACATATCCTTGTGCCTTGTTTTAATAGTGAATTGCCTAAAGATGTTGTGTAAAAAATATTTTAGTGTTTCAATTAATATATATTGTGTGATGTTGGTTTAACAAAAATGTTTGTTAAGTTTCAATTGAATGTGTAACACATTTTTGATTATTTTTAAATCCTTCACAACAGGTGACAAGAAGTTTTTTAAATTTAAATGTTTATATTTTGATAACAACTAAAGTATTAAATTGTTGAAATATTAAATATGATTGCCACAACTAAAGTTTGTAACATTTTAATTTCGTAGAAAAAGTAATTTTAGAGTACATATATTATGTAAAGATCTAAAAATTGTTCGATTACTTTCAATATCGAAAATGGACTCGTGTTTGTGACAGAGTTTAAATATAAATAAAAATGTGGGTATTTTGGATATTTGTTCTCTAAGTTGATAACCTTTTTTTAAAATTTTTGTTACGGCAGCACTGATCTCTAATAAGTATTTATTAGAACAAAAAATACCTCATGTTGATTTCTTGTATTTGTTGTTACGACGCTGTCACCATCTTCAGTTGTTATTAAAATTTTAAAAAATCTAGAAAAAAAAAATTTTTATTAAACATCAAAAGACAACTTTGATCAGTATTTGTTAAAAATTTTTACATTCCTAATAAGCCATGTTAGTACAGCGGTGTTTCTTAATGTCAATTACTAAAATAGGTACAATTCTGTCATCCCATTCCTGAGATATATGTATGTACATACATACATATATGCCTATACTTTCATACTATATTTTGTGTATAGAACCGCTGCCATACCCCCTGATCCGATTCTAAAAATTGTTGGGTTGATAGGGAAAATGGTATACAGTGGCGAGCACCTATGGATACATGTTTGCTTCAAAAGACTTGAAGACGTGCAAAATATGCAATATAAAGAAAAATCAGTGCATATTTTTATTTCCACCTCCATGCTTCATGGTTTCTTTTACTTGGTCTTTTTTTAGGGTTTCATAAATACGGTGCCAGTAGTACTCCTTGCCATCCGACTAAAAACGATTTATTTTGGTTTCATCAGACCATATTACCCGTTTCCAGTCTTCTACACTCCAGTTTTTATGCTCTTT
>NDXZ01124490.1:0-11057 GCA_003055125.1 Paykullia maculata | reverse complement strand
CCAAACAGAAAAAGCAATAACAAAGAATTTAAACAATTTTAAATTTTTAGGACATAAGACAATATGATATCATATGTTGCTTGTGAATCCCCCAAATGTTAAAATAACATATTTTTTTGTGGAATTTTAATTAAATTAATCAAAATTACATAATAATATAAAAATATGTTTAAGTTAGGCAGAAGCCTATGGGATTTTTTTCTAATAAAGTTAAATTAACGAATGTTTACCACAAAGAAAGCTAAAATAACAATTACAATACAATATCTACCCCTCAACACTTTTTATGCAACAATTAATTACCCACTTGAATTAAAATTGCTTGACTGTAGTGTAATTTGTTATGATATGATTTTAGTTTCTTTCACTAAACTCTTCATAGCACCGGGCATGTATGACAAAATTTTATACTTTTTGTTTTGTCTGTACTAATCTATTGCATGGGTACGTACATAATATGGGTGTATATATGTAAGTATACTTGTTTTTTACATGGTGTTTATGTATTGAGGTAGTTAGATATATTGGTAACTCTAAAATAGCCGGTGAATCTTCTAATGGCACAAGCAACATACATACATACATACATAAATATTAGGTATAACATACCCTTTAAATAAGTGTGTATTCTGAAAACGCACAGTGAAAAATTGTAAATGAATTTTGTAATTTTTGGAATGAGAAAAGGTTGTTGCATTAATTTGAATGTTGAAAAGATAAAAATTTTCATATTCTAGTTTTATATTTTTGTTTTCACGTTTTTTAATTTATATTGGTAATTCATGTTTTTTTTTTTTTGTTGGTATTGTTAATGTAATTTCTATTTTTATTTTCAGACTATGTCTATGTGGAGACATCTTCGAATAGTCCATATTTAATACGTCGCATTGAAGAATTAAATAAAAGTCAAAGTGGTAGTGTTGAGGCCAAAGTAATGTGCTTTTATAGAAGACGAGATCTTCCTAATACCTTGGTTCAATTAGCTGATAAACATCAACGTAAGTGTTTTTTTTGTTTTTGTTTTTTTTTGTTTATTTAGCGCTTACAATGTGTCTTATAATTATAACTATAACGTTTAATATAAAATCAACGAAAGTAAAATGCGAAAATATCAATGTCTGATTTGGACTTAAAAATGAGCGTAAGCATAGTAAAACAGCTTGACCAGCTCTTTACTATTACGTCTAGCCTTCTTTTGAATACATTACAAACAAACAAAAATGTATGATTAACAAAATTGTTATAAAATTTGTATTTTATGTAAATTTATGGTGCGTGTCATAAAAAAGGTAATATATACAATAAAACATTTTACAAACATACATACATATGTGTATATGTATACATATAGATATATATTTTTAAGCTCGTATATCCTTAAAGTTTCTTCTTTATTTAAAAGGATGTCAGACGTAGTTTTACTCTCTATTGTGTTGTGTATTAAATTTTCTGAGTACCTATAAAAAAATTTTTTAATTGTTGTACCGTGTTATGTTAACAAATAAAGTATTTCTTGTTTATATGAAATATTGATAGGCATATGTATGTACATGCATACATACATATGTAATAGATGCTTTAAGACGTGGGTTATGGCCGGCTAAATTTGAAACATTTTCTACGAATTTAAAATACAAAAAACTTTTTTTAAATAACAATTTTTTAGTATCTACTTTATAAAGCTTTGTTTTTCCGTTAAAAATTAGATCAAGTTTAATGAGTTGGAATAAATTGAACCAATTTTTTTTAAATGACACAAAGTACAAATATAAAAAAAATACGTTGCACATTAACACGAACAATGCAAACGTACTTACATTTTCCTGGAAGTATGTATGAAGTATAAAACAAAAGATGTGTAAAAATAATGTGAAGAAAAATCATAAATATCGATTTGCACTATGTTAAAGTAAAAACAAAATTAAAACTTCACCAGACCCAACAACAAACCCAGCACACAAATGGTTTTAACTTTTCTATATCGTCACCTAAAATGGAAAAAGACGTAACAAATAAAAATTAAGAATTGTTTTTTTTTAATAACAGATAATTTAATCAAAACACAGTTCCTTATATTTTTTAAAGAAGTACAAAAGGTGTTCTATAAATAAGATTTTTTCAAAATGTCAAAAATGTGTAAGCAAAGATTAAAACACATCCAACAATCACTTAATATGTGTGAAAAACAAATAATTCTTTGTGTATAAATGTATACTATCCTGATTAAATCGTAAGAATTATAACCACAAAAGTTGCCATTTTGTTAAGGTTTTATCCCAAATTATGAAAGGTGTTGATTGATCCTTTTGTATTTTAAGTGTAGATATGTACTTATGTACATATGTTTGTATATATTCATGTATTAATGTAAATATATGTGTATGTGCAAAACTCTCTCACTATCATCTACTTTAATTCAACAAATAAAGGAAGCAACAACGACAAAAATTTAACAAAATTTTTTTAATGGTATTCAATGGTTGTACCATAGTCAAGTAGTGCAATGATAAGGGTAACCAAACATAAAACCTAAATAAAATTTATTAAACGTTTTTTTATTTACATACAAATACCTAAACAAGATTAATTTATAAAATTTATGAAAACACTACATATTATTAAATATTACTGACTGAATCTGGATGAACTGCAATTCTTTAACAAAACATAAAATATGGTATCACAAAAAGGTGCTATCCAAATATGGAGTCTCCTCTTATTAATGAAAAAACGAGTATTTTATTCTCTTTATTAGTGTTCTTTAATTATTTGCAAGTTAAATAATTTTAATGTTTATGGTAATGTTGTTATAAATACTTGTCTTCATTGCATTGTCGTTTTTATGCATCAAAGTAAAAGCTGACCCAAAATAAATGACCTATTGTTTTTGGCAGTAAAGAAAGGATGGAAATTGGTGTGTTTTTTTCATATTTGCTTTGACCTTTAGATATCAATTAATTAATTGATCGCCGCCATTTTTTGCTATTATTTGAACCTGTTTTATATCCTCATACGTGGTTTTTCACAACACAAAGGCCAGAATTCAGTCATTAGTCAACTATTTGTTTAACTAATACGGGATTTTGAGCTTAGAAGCTTTTATTGTCTGATAGCCGGTGAATATCATCAAAACGCGATATCAAACGGCAGGAAACGCCATAAAAAAGACGAAATCATTTCGCATAGGCTAAAGTGAGAAATAAAGTGGCCTTTAACTATTTGTCGTTATTACAACCTCCTTGTAAAATATAGTTTATTTTTTAAAAAATATGACAGTACCAGAGCTAAAACTGATTACTTTTAACAAACTAAAGTAATTCTTTAAAATACGTTGTGGCAACGGCGTTCTTTTATTTATTTGTTTACTAAAAACAAACAACCAAATAATAAAAATGGAAATTTTAAATACTTAACCTTACGTTAAAAGTTAAAGGTAAGATGGTCTTCCCTTAAGCTTATCGGTTGCTTTTAACTTTAGGTGTACTTAAAACGAAAAACTATTATCTGCCCGAAAAAATCCTAATTTTAGCTATTAGCAAGTTGTAATAGCGGGTGTTTTTCTATATTCTATTAAGGTAATTTTTGGATCACCCTGTGCCGTAATGCGTGTTAAGAAAAACATGTACCCATAATTTGAGTTTACACCACCACCAAACATTAAAAAAGTATTACAGTTTTGTTAAAAGTACCCTGAAAAAAATCGTATTAACATTTAAAAGATAAAATTCTTATTTTTACAAAAGTACTTTTGTTGTCGAAAAATATATTAAACTTTTGTACAAATAACGAAGCAATATTTAGCAATGTGAAAAACAATTTTTTTTAAAAGTAAAACAAATCGCTAAGTATAAAATATGTTCCAAAATACTTAAGAGTATCTAAAAATCATACAAAGTTAGCCTATACCCGAATGTGTCTGCGAAACACTCACATAGTATGTATTTCGGTTACCCTGATGATATTTTTTCTATGTAGGGGTAAAGTTTCATATAATGTACATCAGTTGAATAGTAAGGCGTATGTGCGTACAATGATGCATTTACAAATATTTTGTGCTGTTAATAATTTTTTTCTTATTTGGTTCAGAGCTGTCAAACAGTCTAATTTCACAATTTTCTCTTTCAAGTCGTAAGTAGTAAAAAAAATCGTAAATTTTTAATCAGAATTTTTCTGTATTAAATTAAATTGAAAATTTTTCTAAATTATTCAAAAAATTCAATTGATGATTGAAAAATTTTTTTACTCTTCATTTAAAAAAAATGTACATCCTAATAATAAAAGAATTTTAAGTTAAAAAATTATTTTTTTCAAGTATAAAAATTTAAAAAAAAGGTAAAAATTTAAGGACATATTTACACTATTTAAAAATATTAGACAAAAAAAAAATAGAAATAGAATAGAAAAAAATTGATTCTGAATTGAACACTTCGGCAAATAACAAAAAAATACCTAAAGTCAATTAAAATCGTCAGCAAAACTTAAACAAACCTTATAACTGAAGTAAAACTTTAAACATACAAACCTACATAGATACGTACATACCAACATTCATATATGTATTTAAACGCACGTTAAATTCGCTCGTAATAAGAATCAGTGTTGCTTCACAAAATCCATATACCTATCAGATTTTTATATTTTGTTGTTATTTTAAGTATTCTATTGCTCAGTTTAAACAACTATTTACTATCCTTACATAAAAATATCTTTTTTAAGGTTCAAACTCGCAGTGTTTTTTGTTTTTAAACATACGAGTATTTTCGATAGATCTATCAACTTCATACATATAATTTTAGTCATGGTCATTAAAGTTTAAAGTTTTATCATTGCATTTTAATCAGTTAAAAGCAAAAAATAATTGATTTTATTTTAAATAAGACCCACTGTAATAGATGCGAAGAAATTGATTGACCCTTACATTGTTTTCCTTCTAATTAAACCAAGATTTGATTAAATTTTAACATTTTTAAAATTAAGTTACAACTAAAATTTAGGTATATTGGTTGTATTTTAATAATATTTTTGGAAATTATTCTTGACACTACTTATAAACTTACAATTGTAAATCATGTTCGGTGCGGTTCGGTTCATCTTATAATCTGTCTCGCTTTGTGACCCTTTTTTAATTTAACTTTAACGATCTTTTGATTGCGTAAAGCACCAAACAAATTTTGCGAATATTTCGCGTAATACATACTAAATTTTCATGAAGGTTTTTTTAGTTTTTAAATACATATTTTGGTCCATATTTTTCTTAATATTGCAAATTTTTAGGATCTGTCATACTAATCCATACTGTTATCAATCCACTACTATGTTTTACAGTTGATTGTAAGTTGCGTTTTATTAGCTCCCTATTTATTTTTCCTTAGACAAACATACATATGTATGAGTGTTCATCAGACTAAAAGAGATTTAAATTTTGATATAAAAATGAAAAAAAAAAAAAATCTTAAGTGATTTCTAGACAATTTTAGTCTATTATGCGCGTTTTTCTTGTTTTCCAATCGCTTTCTTTGCGCCACCCTGCTGCTGACTTTTGCTGAGCTAAATCGTAATAAAAATACAATTATGTCGACTTACTAAACGCATCTTTATGCTAATAAATTAACATTTTTTGTTTATCCAAGAAAGAAAAAAACGAGTTATTTCTTGACTAATCCAATAGTTTGTTTTAATGGCAATCCTAATAAAAGCTAGACCACTTAACCCTTAAAGAACGAAAGTAAGGTTGATCTAAACTCATTTATGAACTTTTAAAAAATTTTGGACTTATAAAGGAGGAGTCGGGTAGGTTGTTTTAATGGTTGCATCTTTAATGTTATTGTAGGCAATTATGGGTTAAATTTTCGTAAAGTTAAGAATACATGTGAGAAACATATAATATTTATTTAACGATGTAAAAAATGTAATAAATAGAGTGTAAAGTCTTAAAAAAAACAACTAATTAAGAGAAAGCTAAACATGTTATTTAAAATATTCTGTAAATTTTAGGTCAACTAAAAACATAAAACATTTAAACATAAAGACTTTGAATTTTTGGTATTTTGTTGTGATTAAACATTTAATACAAAACTTTACATATGTGTTTCTGCTGCTAAAAACTAGTTTTAACTTGAATTTTTTTTTTAATTTTTGTAAATGAAATGAAGCAACTATCCCATTTAAAATGTTGTAAAAGAAAATGTAAGAAAAACTATGTTTGTTATCAGAGAGGAAAACTTAATAATTTGGCAACTATAGGGTTGAAAAAATACCTAATAAATTTTGTGCTTGCAAAAATTGTAATGCATTAAAACCCCTTATATGTATCAGGAAAACTAAAATTACCTTTAACATTTTTTTAGAAATTTATATATGTACATACATATACATATGTATGTATGTATATTGACGCATTTTTGCACTTTTTAGCATAAAGTCTCTCTCTCTCTCTCTCTTTCTTTGATACGAGATATCTAATAATTAAAATTAAAGTCTGTTACTGTGTTTTTTTGATAACTTTAGAGATATAACATTCAAAATTAGATTACGATGCTTGAATGATATATCCCAAATGTTCTCTTCTTTTGTTTTAATATGCAATTCCAGGTCGTACAGTTAATACAAGAATTCCTGGTCATTGTAAGCTTCCTCTGTTAAAATAATTTAAATAAAATGATTTGGAATTTTATTACTAAATTTTTATTTAAGTGCTTTAAGCTCACGTAAAACGAATGTTTTTTATACATATGTATGTACATATGTACATACATATTTTTTCAATTTTTGTTTTTAATTTATAAACAGTATCTTTTCTGTTATGTTTTTTGTTTTTTTCTTTTTAAATTTGTCGAAAAAAGGAAAAATAAAAAGACCACATAAAAATCCTTAAAAGCCATTTTCACCACCCCGTTTTTAAAATAAGCACCCCACCCCGTCTTACCCCGTCAAATACTCAACAATACATTAAGCTAGCAACATCCAAGTTTTCATGTTACCTATTCACGTGCCTTCTCCCCCTCCTCCTTCTTATGCAACCAAAATTGTCTCCATCCACTCAGTCACCATTTGTACCCAATAGCCGCCACTTGATTATGTATAGGGTATATGTGTGAATGTATGTATGTACATATTGTGTTTGGTTCAAAAATATGTATTTAGTATATGTTTGGTTGGTTTGTTGTTTTTTTTTTGTCTGTATTTTCTTTTAACAATCTCCAATATGCAAGATAAGAAGAAATATGTATAAATTGATTATACTGCTCGTTACAACATTCGCAAATACGGATTTCACGATTTAAAAAATGCATATCTGTTTTTAAAATTAAATTTTTTGTGCAAATTTTATATGTTATTATTAGAAACCTAGTTATTCTCCATATAAATTAATAAAAACCCTTTTTGCTTTAAAAATAATTATTTTTAAGCTCTATTAAGTGTGCAATGAATTCATCATACATATATAGCTGATTACAACTTCACTTGTTATTTAGTTTTATTACTTTGGTAGGTATTTTATTTCGCTCCATTTAACTTTCGTCAACCAGGGTCGTAAACTTATTTAAAAAATACCCAAAACTGTTATTTAAAATTGACACTTAGAAAGCGCTTTGTTATCAACATTATAAAATACATTTTTGAATGTTAAATTTACAGAAATACTCCCCTTTTGTAAATTTAGTCGTGTATTTTTAATTAAAATCTTAAGTTTCCATATCATTTAAAAAAATCGATTCAACATAGTATGTACGAAATCTTTCGAACATTGTACGAAACACTACGTTATTTCGCACCACGAAACTCTTAATATATGAGGAAGCGTACTAAATGTTTGTGAACATTTAACGAAATACATACACATACATATATTTTATGTTTTACGCACAAACTATTTTATATAACCAAAAATTTAAAAAAAAACAATAAAAAAACTGGAATATTTACAAATAATATTATAGTTTAAGTAAAAAAATTGAACGTTGTTTTTAAATATAAGCCCCCGTATTCAAAGGTTTATAAAATTAAAAATTATAAATTGTTTATGAATATGGGGGAAGATATACAAAGAGGGCCCCGAAAAAAAAACATCGTATATGAAATTAATTATTGGGAGATAAAATTGTTTTAAATTTTTGCTTAAAATTTGCTTTCTCTTTTTTAAAATTTTGTTTTTTGCCTAATTATTAATAATATTTTTTTACTTGCTGAAACCATTTAGCGAAAGGAAAAAAAATTAAAAAATCAAAAGATACATTTTAAAAATATATCTTAAGTACGAAAATTACCAAAGTTAAAATAGAAAAGAACTACCAGTTTTGTTGCTCCATTAGCAAATGTTACCGGTGCGAAACCGAGGCGGAGTGCTTATTTAGAGTTTATTTAAAAAAATCAATCGTTAAATATTTCTTTTTCATCAAATGTCAAAACCAAACTGTTATGAAATGTAAAAAAAATAAAATATAAAATGTAATACAAACTTTTTCTATATTATTTTTTTCTCTTACCCATTATTTACCGAGGCTAGAAAACTAATAGCGTAGACTTATGTGAATTAAAATTTTACTCTCATAGACGACCGTTTTTGCATTTAGTAAACAGCTGTTTGTTTTTCAACCAATTTTTTTTATCATTTACTTCGAGATCAAATTGATAGAAGGCAGAAAATACGACTAGCAGCTATGCTGTTGGTGAAAATGCACTATTTATTTGAAAAAAGCTGAAACTACTTTTGCTGAAACTGCTTTATAATGTAAAAATTGTACATGCACTAGCAACCGATATTCTGAACTTGTTGCTACAAGTTGGAATCGCAGTAGGACTGCGCAGTAGGTTTGATATTACCTTTGTAAATGTGCCAATTTATTTTTATACGTCGCAAATCGGTGGCACGTTCCATCCACATCTCTAACAGAACCTGTGCATCGTTATCACATCACACATTTCGCTTCTTTCCCTAGAAAATCTTAAAATTAAAATAATATGTTTATATATTAATTTTTTTTTTTTGCTAAAAACAATTGATTTTAAATCCATTTTAATTTTATAATTGTAAACAATTTGACGATGTTGCCATATTGAAATAGCTAAGTTCAGTATAAATTCACTGTGATTCACGGCTTTTAGATTAAGCCGTGTCCGTCTATAAGTGTGTTGATTGAAATCAACTTTTCGTAGTTCCCATGGATCACCAAGAGTTGTAAGTGGTGTCAAACTTTTGGAAATATTCCCGATAAAATTAGTGTTGAAATCTGTCAATATCCGGCTAAAAAATTACGACCACCTTTTTTTACTCAAAAAAAAATAATATTTTAGTTTGAAAAATTGAACTAATTGACTCAGAATCCGCAAAGATGTAGGCGAAAATCCTATATGGACAAAAATGTATATCATATAAAAGTCATGTTTTGTAAAACAGACCTACACGTGGTCTGTTTACAACAAAATTTTCGTATATGCAAAGTTAGGATTTTAAAAAAAAAAACTTTTTGATTATTTCGACAAAATTTAAATTATTCTATACATTGTGACAGCGAAAAGTATTTTGTTTAATGACCTTTTTTAAAAAAATTTATTTTAAAATGCTTCCTTTATGCAACACTGGAGATTAACGGGTTAATCAAACCATATATCATTTTTATTTACTCCGACAAAGTCAAATGATATGTGGATGATTAATTAAATTCAACTACTAAGTTAACGGTTGCTTCAAGTGACATTAGATAAAAAATATTATTTAATCGGTTTGGACCAAAAATATTTATGATACACAATATGGTATACAATACCATAATACTGCAAATTTCCATATTAAAAAAAATGTTTTTATTTTAATAAAATGTAATTAATAGAGGTGAGCAGTCAGCTGCAGGGGAAAGATAGAGACGCAGCTCACTTGGGTCCAATGCATACGGTCCCTTTGTGATAGGTAATGTTAGGTGAGCAGGCAAAAAAATTATTAATAGAGATAATATTTAAAATTCAAAGCAGCCGAATATCAATCTAACTTGTTTTGAGCTAAAGAAGTTGTAAAACCGATATGGATATACAGTGAATCACAGTGAAATTGGTCTACCTGTGGGTAACTACTTTATACTGCAAAAAGTTTACGAAATTTATATAAATACAAAATAAAAGGAAACAATTAGTAAATTTATTTCATTCATATATGAAATACATAGAGAAGTTTATTAATTTAATAACGTTTCATACATAAAATCAAAATTAAGCAAAAAAAGGGGAAATTAATGTCACAGTGAAAAGGGTCCGATAAATCCTATGTTAAAAAAAAATATAGACAAATAAATTTTAGTATTTTGTTGAAAATCCTTTCTGGCGTATAACTGATTTAAGACGATTTGGGATAGATTCCACTAGTTTTTTTGTATATTCAGGACTTATTTTCTCCCACTCCTCTAAAAGCGTCTTCTTTAAATCACCTTTGTTTGAAATGTCATGTTTCCTTATTTCAATTTCCAATTTCTGCCACAAATTTTCAATAATATTTAAATCTGGTGATTGTGGGGGTGTTTTGATTACTCTGGAACAATTATTCAATAGCCATTCTTTAACAATTCCAGCCGTATGCTTTGGATCAATATCCTGGTACAAATGAAACGTTTCTGCTATGCCCAGTTGTTCAGCACTTTGTTTTAAGTTGTGTTTCAAAATATTCAAGTACTGCATTTTCTCTATATTTCCTTCAATAAAGTGCAATTTACCAACACCAGCAGCCGAACAAGCACCCCAGACCATCACATGCCCACCACCGTGTTTAAATGTTGGACGCAAATGCTTTGGATTCATCTCCTGATTGGGTTTTCTCCAAACGTTTACTCTTCTATCTGATCCAAAAAGGTTATATTTACTCTCATCCGTAAATAACACGTTCTTCCAGAAAAAAAAAATCCTTCCCAGCGTAGTTGTGAGCAAACTGCAAACGAACTTTTTTGTTTTTTGCACTTACAATTCTACCATTTAATCCATTTTTTCGAAGAACTCTCCGAATTGTTTCAACGTTACAACTTATATCAAAATGTTTTCAACCATATTCCGTAACTTAGGTGCACTCAACCTTG